>JAMZAV010016632.1:0-10305 GCA_024449915.1 Sweltsa coloradensis | reverse complement strand
AGCTGCTTGTGAACCTTTTGAGTTCAGGTTGATGCACTATGGCGGAATCTTCCTGATCACTAAAGTGGAATATGTTATAAAATATCTACATTAGATTAGTTAGTTACTTTTTTTTTTTGTGTGAACACTTTCAAAAAGTATAGCCCGTTTAACATATTTAGGTTGGTGGTTGAATAACTGTAGAACTGAATAACTAATATTTTCTATATTACAGTTCACCATGGACCATTTTGTATTAACGTTATCGGTCTGTAAATTATTTATGTCACTAACTTTCTCTTGTTTCGTAGGACATAAAGGTTTCATACGTGCGAGACCCTGATTCACGAGGTCTCAGGTTCGACTTCCGCCTTCACTATGACCTCCGCGAGAATCGAAACCAGGAGGCCAATGTTCTATCGTGATAGAAACCTAGTCCAGAGACAGAAGCGACTTATATATTGAACCCCAGGTTCAGTTGCAAAGTTGCAGATCTTGGGAGTAACGTAATGGAAGAAACTCTAACAAAATTACTCTTTTCAGTTATTTAACATTATTTTGTTTATTTAGTTTTGTCTGTCATGAAGCAGGAAGTAGCCACTAGACGAGCCACATCTATATTCATCATCAAGAGAGGGGTACACTGTCCCTCTTAGGTGATGTAGATATGGTCTATAAAGTTCTCACGTGCATGGATTTTAAAACAAGGCATCAAGACTTATAAAATACGTGATGTCATGTTTATTAATCGAGCGAAGCGAGCGTTTTCATTTGACTCTGCCGGAAAGAATAGTAAATGTTTTTTTGTTTTTTTATATGTCTCGCCATAACGTTCGAACGGAGGATCGGATCGAGTTGAAATTTGGACCATCCGCAAGCTTCGTACTGGATTAAATGCCATTAGTTTTGTGCCAAATCGTTAAAAAAGTTACAAAGTTACATTACAGTTAATCAAAAGTTTTTTTTTTAAAACTAAACGGCGACAAAATCTGAGGTGGCCAAATCATTTAGAATGACCGTCCGGTCACGAATATGTTGATTTTATTTTGATCCCATAAGTAGTGCAGATGGAAATTACATTTTAACAAAAGTAACGTTACCATGGCAACGAAAAGTCGCACGAGGTTTCTGGCCACTATGCACTGCCACCTAGGAGTAATCAAAATCCAACCAAATACAAAAATTTGTAAAAAAAAAACACGGCAGCCAAGCTCTCCTTCAAAAGTCTTCGGCTGTGAATGCTGTGAGATATAGAAGTTGAGCCAAGCTTTTTATTCTTTCTCCCTAGTTTCGCTTTGAAAATAAGTAAGATCATTTCGCCTGTTGACGAGCGCCAAGCCAACGATTTTTGTGGTAAAAAAGTAAAATTTTTAAACTCGAAATCATAAAAAAATGGCTTGGCCATTGAATTTGGTTCATGGCCAAATTTTTTTTTTTGATTTCGAGTTTAAACATTTCCTTTTTTACCACAAAAATCGTTGGCCTGGCGCTCGTCAACAGGCGAAATGATCTTACTTATTTTCAAAGCGAATCTCACAGCATTCACAGCCGAAGACTTTTGAAGAAGAGCTGGGCTGCCTTTTTTTTTTTTTTTACAAATTTTTGTATTTGGTTGGATATTACATCTTTTTGTTGTTCGTTTGTTATCAAGGTGTGAATGATGAATTTGAATGATTAAATTTGTTAAGTTTAAAGTTGTTTTTTGACATTTTTGGGCCCACGGTCCCCCCAAAGATACCCCTTGTGTTTTAAGCACTAGATATTTATAATGGTTAAGAGCATGTTTAATTTCAAGCTTGTACAAATTACTACGCCTGAGTAATTACGCGTTTTGATTTTGATTTTGATTTTCCCCGGTCCCAATTGCCCGGTTTTGGTTGTATGAAGTACATCTGAGTGTGGCCCAAGTTTCAAAGTTCTAAGATGAACCGTTTTCTCAGTATAGCGTATTATTCATAAGAGTAAGGAATTACCTACTTTTGATAATTTTGATTTTCTCCGGTCCCCGTTACCCAATTTTGCTTTCCATATTCAAAAGTGATAAAGAATGAGAGATATCAAAATGTATTCCACGTTTGAAACATATTTTTTGTAGCGTTTTCTTTGAATGATTCATTTCTTAAAGTTCAGATATGTTTTTTGTCATTTTTGGGCCCATGGTCATCCCCAAATTTAGCCCCTTGTGTTTTGGACGCAAGATATTTATAATGGTTAATAGCATGTTTAATTTCAAGTTTGTACAAATACCACGCCTTGGTAATTACGCGTTTTGATTATCATCCAAATTTTGATTTTCTCCGGTCCCTGTTTTCCCCGTTTTTGGTTTTAAAAGCAAAAGTCACGGTCGAAGTACATCTAAAGGGCCAATTTTCATAGTTCTAAGATTTACCGTTTTCTGTGGCAAAATTTAATCCCCGCGGAAAAACTAGCTAGCCGCCAGCCCCCCCACCCACCCACCCACCACCCAGCCAAAAGGGAAATTTTGACATTTTGAGAGCCTTTTTAACACGAACGATTTGGGGAGGGTTTGATTTTTTTTTTGGATGTGGGGACCACATCCCCGGTTTATCCCGATTTTCAAGATTGAAAATCTTTCGGGGCGGCTGTTAGATAGCTAAAACCCCCCAACCTGGTAGCTGATACGGGGCTAGATTTCGTATGCCTAAGCAGTCGCATGCGCTTTTTGGGGCGCGACCTTCGCCTAGAACTATCGGGGAAAAGCAGGTATTTTTTGTATGTTTGAGTTT
The DNA here is from genome assembly GCA_024449915.1 of Sweltsa coloradensis. NCBI lineage: Eukaryota > Metazoa > Arthropoda > Insecta > Plecoptera > Chloroperlidae > Sweltsa > Sweltsa coloradensis. Next base: position 7,579 of record JAMZAV010016632.1, on the reverse strand, counting down.
AGAAGGTAAATTATTATGCATTGTGAGAGCTGTGGCCTACATCTTTTTTTTGTTTTTAGATATGTTTTTTAGAGTCATGAAAAACGAAGGGATTTGAAAGGATGTGAAAATGTGCTATGTTTTGAAAGATAAAGAATTAAAAAAGAAAGAATTAAAACGGTCCACTTAAATAAGCCTCCCATTTTTAATCATTGGCCAAAACCGCGCCAGATTTTCACGATTTTGCTTTGCTTCGACATGTCAGCAACAGAGAAAAACAGGTCAGAAAATATTTTTATTTAGTTTTCACAGGGACCCCAAAACAAACAAGTTTTGGGGTCAAGAAAAAGGGGATTTAAAAGCTCCCATTTACGAATTCAGATTTTGTCAGTAGTCTCACAATGCGGATGTAATAAGATAAAAATTAGATTGAACAGTACGGGAAACCTGGAAAAGGGTTTGAGAGTCCAAACCAATTAGATTTGCACGATGAAAACAAGACCAGAAGGGAGAGAGGACACCTTTAAAATTTGGTTATAAACCTTAGAGCAAAATGAGGTTGTTAAAACCCTAGAAAAAATTTAGTTGACCTAGACGCCTAAAGATGCAGTTGGCGCTCTCGCAGGCTGAAAGACTAATTTAAAACCCTACGTCATAAAGGCCCTAGTTTTGACGGCCCTATACAAAGTGGTGACGTTATGACAGCTTCAGAGTTGGTTCACGAACAACGAGGGCCCATTATAGAAAAGTATATACTGATATCTGTTCTAACAGGACAAGCATTAAAATTTGATTCAAAATTTTACCTTGACTGGAATAACTACACTGGGGTTGGGAAAATTTATTGGAAAACGGTATAAAAATAAAAGGGTATAGCATCTAACATCTTGGGGTTTGTTTGATATTAAATCAGTAAAAAAAAGAATCTGCAATGAATGTTAAAATTTTACAACACATTTTTAGTAACAAATTTTTTTAACCCTTAGTATTGAAACATTGGAAGAAGTTATTGTTACATTATTCACCAGAGTTTAGAAGTAATAACGAAAAGAATGGAACTCACTCTCATGATCAAGCATTCCCATCACTTGATATTTTCATCGTTTTTTTAACAAGAAGACAAGCTTAAAAAAAACGTTAACCCTTCAGAACAGTAATTTGTAAAAGATCGTAGTTCATTACTGCTGAAGTCAAGGGAAGATTAAATCCAAGCGATGAAAGTCTAAGAACATTTCTAGGCTACAGACACAACTGCCCAAAGCAGAGTTGCAATGAATCACTTCGTTGTAAAAATTGATGAGTTCAGGAACTTAAGCCTAGTCAAAAAACAATATTGTGACAAAAAACGGGTTTATGCTTAAAATGTTTTGCATGGGACGTGTCAAGTCATGCCATAAAAGGGGTTTGCGAAAGTGTGGCAAAAAAATCATACTCGTTACACAATTTAATTTTAAAAACGGGGGTTTTCTTCTGACATGTTCAGAGAATTTCTAATCCTGCACCATTATGTGACAAAAAAGATAATGGCACGGGGGAAAGTTCAAACCAGTTTCAGAAGCATGCGTGATTCAAGGTATCCAAATCACATTTTACTATAAACGCAAAGTACTCATAAAAGTTTGAAGGCAAGCTTCAAGAGGTAGACTTTTTTTTAGACAGGGAAGTAATCTAACTTTTGTACTGAAGATTAGTTCAACGTTTTAGGATTGAAGAAAAAAAAACCACATTTCAATTCGGGGTATTCAATAAGTAGCCTCAGAATAACAATAGTTGAATCCAACGCAATCAAAGTGGGCAACTAAGCTAATTGCAGTTTTAGTTGCAACGCAAAACGGAGACCCAGAATGTTTTTAACAGAACGGGGGAAATACCTGACATCGATATAGCGACCCAAATTCTTCCACCCAGAAGGATTGATCTTTTGATGGGGGCAGAACTCTTTTTCCCAGTTTTAAAGGGCCCTGGACGAAAGTCAAGATTGAGAAAAAAATTATCCTATTTCGGATACAGAGTAGGGGATACGGCGGGACTTTTCCAACAAGTTTTGGGCGTGCCTTACTGATCTATTACCGCACACTTCTTGAAAAACAGAGACAGTCTAGATCGGCCAATGCAACTTTTCTGGGAATTTGAGGAAGTCCACTAAACCAAGAACCGACGAAGAACAAAAATGTGAGCGACTTTTCCAAAAAACGTGAAAGGAATAGTAAAGGGAGATTTGTAGTAAGGCCCCCTTTCCAGGCAGATCATGAGACTTTTAGTAACTCTTTCGACCAAGAAAGCTCAGTTTTAAACATTTGGAAGGGGGCTGCAAAACAAAGACTACGTTAAAATACAACAAGTTTTTTAAAGGGAATACGAAAAGCTAGGCCTATGTACAAGTGCAGACAGATTCAGGTGTAATTCTGACAATGTTTTAACTATCCCCTCATCATGCTGTTTTAAGGTTCCCAGCACCACAACCAAGCACGAGTGTTTTGATTTTTACCAAAAAACTAGAAGGGTAAACCCTTTTAATGATACCTGATGGGGGTCCTACTATTAAACAAGATTGTGGTCAATCGTGGGTACGGTTAGAACACACAAATTGCATGTACAGCTGACTTTGCTAAAATGTTCGTCAAGTCAACGTGATCCAGGGACACTGATATAAAAGAATTCTCTGGAGAACACGCCTGAAGAATCTGCAAATTTCGAGTTTAAACGTACCTACGGCACAGTTTCCTCCCTTCTTGGAAAAACACGATGTTACAACAACTTGCGAAGAAGAAGCTACAGCTACCCTCGCGCACAGAAGTGTGGGACGAGACTTTCTTTGATGATTGCTCAGTGGCTGTGAAATACCCAGGATCTTTAAAATCAAGATGACCTGACCATGCTATTAAATGTGGGGGATTCCCACTCAGAAAAGGTGTTAAAAAACTGTCCCGAGTTTCTTGAAACAATACCCACAGGTAAGAGAAACCCAGTTACCTTCAATTGATCGCACAGACAGCCCTTTTTAAAAAAACTTGGTTTTTTGGGAATCCGAAATAGATAAGTTTCTCGTACAAAAAAAAAAGTCTTCATATTCGACGAAAGTGTCTGCCCGAAAGTTACAAAAAAGGAAGATTCATCTATTGCGTCGTATTTTATCCCCTTAGGGTTTGTCAGCCCAATAGTGATTTTACATAAGTATTTTACAGAAGTTATGGCTTTATAAATAGACGGGGTGATCGACTACCCCAAAAAGTTTTTTATAGAAAGGGAAAAGCGCACGAAACTCCTTTTTTCAAAAAACATTTAAATTGACCCATTAGTTTTATGAAAAAACCCAAACAAACATACAGATTATGGGTTTCTAGATGCATCAGAACAGCGTATGGACGTGTTTATATCTCAGGTCGGTCAAGTTTAAAAAGAAAATTAGTATTTATTACTGTGCTCAAAATCAAAAGTAGCACCTGTAAAAAAGGAATCGCCCGTTTTGAACTTTGGGGCCATTTTTACTAGCGCAACGGGAAAAAACACTAAATTGAACCTAAGATTGACAGCAAATCTTGGGGGATTCAACCCTGTTCATCATGGTTATCCTCGTCTTTAAAAACGATGGGAAACATTTTGGTGCGAACAGAGATCCAAAATTTAAGAATACACTAATGTTAAGGATTTGGGAAAAGTAATTTCAAAACACAACCCGCAGACCTTTTTTCAAGAGGGGAACCAAACGTAAAAAACACTTAACAATTTATATATGGTGCACGGGCCTGACTGCTACAGCAACCCACTTTCGTGGCCCCCACCGTCCCATCATTGAAAGTGACAGTTCCATATCCGAAAAACGTGAATTTTCAACACTATTTAGTTTCTAAACTGTAACAAACCCAGATTATTCCCCAAAACTCGTCATCCCCCCCCCAAACTGACACACGTAGTTGCGTATTTTTGCGTTTCAAATTCAATTGTAAAAATTCGATGCAAGAAAGTAGGTGCTTCTGCTGAGGAGCGCAATTGTCCAAATTTGCAAAATGTGTGCAAAAAAGATGTTTTCCTTTGTGAAATTCAAGGCTCAAGACAAAGGTAAGTTTCAAAAAAAAGTTTCTGTTAAATCTTCACCATTTTTAGACGAGAAAAGTTCCTGCAAAACGGTGGGAGTTTAATAATTTTAGAACTTTTATACGTAACAAGCATCCCTTATCTGCAACCAAATCATGATCTACAAATTTATTATCAATTTTGAACATCTCAAACTACTTCATGCATCCGCAATTTTTACCCGCATCTTGCGCCCGCAATATGGTCCCCCGAGCAAAACAAGTAATAGAATTTCATTTACAAATGTTTTCCTTTTTTCAAAAAAAGAAAAGGGACAACATCAAAAACAATTTATGGGCAATTACCTAAAAACCCCCTGTTCAACCATCTGTCCTTTTTTGAACCAGGAGTAAATTATGGGTCCCTTTTTTAATAAAGACGGATCAGTACGCAGCAAAAAAATACAATTAAAAGCTAGTTTGCAATATTTGAGCTTGCAGTAAAAAATGTACACTTTGGAACGTGAGTAATTTAACGACGAAGCTTTTTTAGCGCGTTAAGAAGGTTTACGCCAGAAGAGGCAAGTGCTAACATTACGTGACAATGCTACGAACTTTGTGGGCTCAAACCCCTAAGCTTTAAGAGTGGGGTAGGCGTTTTCCTTTCCGAAGTTCTGGGTCAGACAAGGAATATGCGTAAAGAACAATTTTCGGCAATTCATTCCCCCCAGGCACCCCACTTTTGGGGGCTCTGGGGGAAACTGCAGTGAAGTCCTGAAATTCATTTGAAACGTGTGGGAGGGACAGCTACACGAGTTGAAAAATTCGCTATTTCTTCTCAAATTTAAGCATGTTGAATTCCCCTCCTCTTACCCTTTGCAAACGATCCAATGATCCAACGTTTTTAAATCCAGGGATTTTTCATAGGCGCCCATAATAAGCACCTGAGCCCGACTTGCTTAACACGTCTACAATCAACGTTATCACGTTTGGGAAAAGATCCAACATAGCACCCGAGTTTTTGGAAAAAAGTGGCAAGGGGCACCCCAACGGACTCCCCGCAAAGACAGAAATGGTCCCTTTCCCCCAAAATTACAACAGGAATGGTGGCCTTTTCGAGATGATCGTCTGCCCCCCTCCAATGGAAACTGGGGGTGTAGAAAGCATCTTTCCCCAGGGAGTGATGGGCTAGTTCGAGGTTTCAACTACGATTAGGGCGCAACGTGAGAAAAGACCAAAAACGCATTTAATCCTTCCCCCTCAAGTTTATGAATATATTTGTATTTGACTCCAATCAAGGGGGGAGTAGTTTGAGTTGAAGGCATAATATTATTTGCATTTTTGGGGCTGTGGCCCCCATCATGTTTTTTTAAAGAAAGTTTTTAGAGTCACTAGCAACGAATGGGGTTTAAAAAGGTGTGAAAGGGTTGTGCAGTTTTGAAAGTATAAAGGAATTAAATAAAAAAGAATATACAGCCCCAATTAAAAAAGTACCCGTTTTAATCAGTTTCCCAAAAAGTTTTAAAAAAGTTTTCCAAGGAAATGATGTAAGGTCCCTAGATGGCGGTGGATTTTAACCCAAAAGTAAAAGGGTTTTCCCCCGTGGGTTTTCCAAATACCCTTTGGGAAAAATAAATAAATTTGGGAAAAAGGCCCGTGGACAGCGAAAGTCGCAAAAATTTTAAAATAAAAAAAAAATGGCAATGTGGGTTAGCTATAGCACGTGCTGTTTTCAACACGTCCCAAAGAGCGTTTCTGTTTGGGGAGGTAGGGCGTAGCGAGCGAAACAAGATTTCCCTTCACTTCCTGGAGAAAAAGAATCCGGAATGTTTTTTTTTCTTTTCTTTTTTTCTTTTTTCTTTCCTTTTTTTTGTATTTTCGTGTGTTCGTTAACACGATTCCTGCTGAACCGATACTCCAATTTCAATGAATTTTTCTGGAGACCTTTGAAATCTCTGAACTCAGAACTGCACGGTTCGAAAAATTGATCGAAAAACTATTTCTCAAGAAAATTGCAATATTACGATTTTTTCGATTTCCTTGTTTTTTTTCTGTTTGTATTTTTGTGTGTTTGTTAATACGATTTCGGCTAAACCGATACTCCAATTGTGATGAAATTTTCTGGAGGCCTTCAAAATCTCTGGACTTAGAACTGCCACCATTTGGGCGCGATCGAAAACTTATTTCTCATGAAAATCGCAATTTTACGATTTTTTTTGTTTTTATTTTTTGTTGTTGTTTGTATTTTTGTGTGTTTGTTAACACGATTCCGGCTAAATTGATACTCCAATTGCGATGACATTTTATGGAGGCCTTTGAAATCTCTGAACTTAAACCTGCCTCGTTTTTGGGCTCAATCGAAGAAATATTTCTCAAGAATATCGTTCTTTTACGATTTAAAAAAAAAGTGCAATATTTTCGTGACATTTAGGCCGATTCTGACCAGACGGGTGGGGCTACAACGTTTATATTTTACATGAACCTTGAGGTTATGGTGATGTATTGCTTTCTGAAAGAAAAATTTGAAAAAAGTTAGCTAGAATCCATGGAATAAAGGTTTTAATATGAGTTTTTTTAGGTTCATAATAACAAATAACAAGTAACAATAGAAACTTGACAACAATCACCTACAATGCATTTAAAAAGGACTTGCAAAGGAAAAGTGGTCCTACGCAAACTAAAAACTGACAAAAACGCTCATCCATCAACGCGGCGGGACTTAAGCGTTTTCCTAGTAAAAAACATTTTATAATTTTCGTTGTGACCTCTGTAAAAGTTCATATTCGTGATTGCACCAACACTCGTGGCTTCCAATCAGTCTTATCACTGACACTTTGACCTCTGACCTGTTTCCCTCACGCCACACAGGGCTTTCATCTTGTGACGAACTTTGCATCTGAGTCGACTCGGCGAGTGTGGATTGGCCTAATTAAACACGCCTTAGCTGGACCGTGTGTTGGGTGTTTGCTATTGGACGACGGACATTTTGTTTGTCTCTTGCTTCCAAGTCCGCTGACGTGGTGTTGCTCACGGCTGGTTGTATAAAGCGACGACTTATTATCTAAGCCATCATTCTCAGCCTAGAACTTTGTCTTCTCATCTATAATATTATTATCTCTCTGTCAACAATGTCCAAGGTGTTGTTTGCACTGCTTGTGATTGCGGGCCTCCAGGACGTCCGTGAGTAACTCCTTCTGTTTCAGTTTTAAATTTCTGAAACAATTAATTTTTACAATTCCTATTACAGGAGTGATTCCGAAAACCATATCAAGAAATCTAAACTTAATTAATAATTTTCTCGTTCTCCAAATTGCTCCCATTAACTCAATTTTATGTGAAACCATAATATGCTTTCTAGTATGTTCGTCAATATATGTGTTGTGTTGTTTTATTATTTCTAGGTACACACCAATTTCATGCCAATATATTAACATATTGTTTTTGAATTCAAAATATAGAAGAATATAAAAATTGTTTCAGATTAACAGGTTCATCAGTAAAGGACCACTGCAAGCACATGCATGATCTTGTCCTGTAGTGTTGTTGCACAAAGCGTTAATGTTTAGAACGTTGTCTGGGAAACGTAC
>JAMZAV010016631.1:0-14717 GCA_024449915.1 Sweltsa coloradensis | reverse complement strand
ATATCATTAAGTTCTATTCTACTATTTATTCTTTTCACTATACTACTACAAATACTACTACTACTACTACTACTACTACTACTACTACTACTACTACTAACTAATTACTACTACATACTACAACTACTACTATACTACTACTACACTACATACTACTACTACTACTACTACTACTATACTACTACTACTACTACTACTATACTACTATACTAACTACTACTACTATACTACTACTACTACTACACTACTACTACTACTACTTACTATTATTATTATTATTATTATTATATTATAAAAAACGGTATCTACTCTCGAGGAGCGCTGTATTATTATTATTATTATTATTATTATTATTATTATTATTATTATTTTTTTATAATTATTATTATTTTTTAATTATTATTATTTATTATTATTATTATTTTTTAAATTAAAAAAAAAGGGTTTAATTACTCTGGGGGGCCCCGCTTAAAGGGAAAAGGGACAAGGAAAAGGGTTATTTAAAATATCATTAAAACCAAAATAATCAGTCGTAAAAAATAAAAAATTTTTAAACCCTTGAAAACGTTCCCCGTAGTGTACGGCAAAGGAGGGTCGAAGTTTGGGGGTTTGTTAAAAGAAAGGTATATATTAACTTTTGAATTAGATAAAATTTTAAATATCGACTGCGCCATCCCCTTTACCTAAAAAAAATACGTCGGCCCCCCTAGTATTTTTTTGCAATTAACGAAAAGGGAAAGAAGGAAATCTTTTTATAAAAAACAGGAGGAACGTGAAGATCACAAGCGGGGGTTTTGACTGGTGAAAAAAGTGGTAGTAGAAAAGGGGGAGTTTTTTATAAACGAAAACTTTTTCCCCCCTTTTCTACCCGAGCTTCTGGGGAAGCCCAAAACGGGAGGGAAAAGGAATTCAAGTTCAATTTTTTTGGTTAAAAACCAGGGGGAGCACCCTAGTGCGGAAGGAGGGAACAATCGCGTGCAATACAAAGGGAAAAACCTAACGACACCTTGCACATTTTCACCAATCGAGGGGTAGGCAAGCCCTCGGGGGTTCCCCGGAATGATAAATGTTGACGAATAGATGATAAACTGACTTTTTGGTTAAAAGGGGCTTGGAGGGTTGGAGGGATTCGACGAAAGGGGTAACTGTCCCTTCTTTTAAATATTCGGCCCCAAAATTTGCACTGGGATGAATTTAAGGGGTTTATTCTTAAAACAAAATAGGAAATTTTGATATTTTAGTTCTAAAGGAAATTAAATCAAAAATGTCGAAACTCAAAACTAAAATCTAGAGGGTTAAAATTTTTTCCCCCCAAAACCTCGTACTCTTTAAGCGGGGTGGGGGCTTTTTATATTTTTTAAAATTGGGTTTTTGGATTTTGTAGAAAGAAATTCGACTTTTAAAATTTTTCTGAATGTATATCTGGAATTTACGATCACAAATAGTAAAGAGTTTTTGCTATTCTACGACCCTAAAACCCCCTACAATAATGCCAAAGGTCAGTTTTTGTGAAGGAGGGGGAAAGGTTTTTATTGCAAAATCCCAAAATTATAGAAATCCCTTAATAATAGGGGGACAAAAACTTAGATCCCCTAAATGACTCGGACCCCCACACTTACTTGCATAAAAAAATGTTTTTTTTTTTGGGGGGCCCTTAACGGTTATATTGATTTGGGGAAAGGTGTGACTAGAGAAGAGTATCGGGGGAAAATGTTCCCCCTTCGCAGGGGTGTATTACCCCAAAATTTTGGGGGAGGTGTGCCTTTTCCCCCTTTGGCTCAATGTTTACCAACAAAAATTTACCGCCCATTATATTACCCGCAGCGGATTTGTATGCACCTGCGCCCTGTTATAAAATTCGGGGGCCCTTTCCCACATAAAAAAATACTTTTTTAATAAACCGAGGTTTAAGGAAAAAATTGGGAATTTTTTTGGGTTTTGGGCCGTTTTAATGGAATTAGATGATTGTAATGATCTTTATGAAGCATTTGTAAAAAACTTTAAAAGTTTTTTATAAGAGTGCTGCGTGCCCCCGGGCGCAAAAAAAAAAGATGAAAAAAAGGTTGGTTTACACCTTGGGTCTATTGGGTACTTTAAAAGGGGGGATATTTCATTTGGGAAGAAAAAAAATTGAAAGCCCGCCGCTTTTCAAATAAATTTTAAGTTTGGGTTTAAAAATTTTCGCTAACAGGGTAAAAACAGTTTTGGGTTTGGCAAAATTAAATTTTTTAAAAAAGGCCCCAAAATTAAAATTCGAAAAAATAATCTGAAAGAAATTTGGGCAAAAAATTTAAGGGAAATCGGGGGTTTTAAAAAAAAAAAATTTTCTGTAAAAGGAAGAAATTTTAAAACCCTTTAGGAAACAAAAACAGGGAAAAGGGTGAATAGCTGAAAACTTTTTTGGGGAAATCATTTGTGGGGGAGAAGGGAAGGAGTTTCAACACAAGTGGGGTTTTTCGTCCTAGCCTTTACTTTAAAAAAAACGGGGAAATTTTGGAATCCTTTTTTATGCCCCCCGAAAGTGAAACACAAAATAAAATCAATTATAGAGAATATGGATGAATAAACAGCCGGGCTGGGACGGTATCAAGTTCAGGTTTTAAAAATTTTTAAAATATGGTTTTACCCCAGTTTTACCCAAAACTAGTAAATTTTTCGATTGAGTCAGGAACCGTCCCCCCCAAATTTTAAAGATACAGTATTTCGTCCTTTTCTATAAAAGGGTGATCTATGTCATTTTCCCAAATTTATGACCAATACACTCCTCTCTTTTTATAGGGGAAAATCTTGGGGCGCTGGGGTACCCGGGAAAATTTTTGTCTCCCAGGGGAAAAATTTTTTAATTTCATTGAAAAATTGCAAAAAGGGTTTTTCCCAAAAGGAAAATTCACAAATGCTTGTTTGGAAAATTCCAGACTTCTTTAAACCCACAAAATTTAAACGTAACATGCTTTGTAGTTGCCCAAATTTTGTAGATTTTTCGAAAGAAATTCGATACTTTTAAACCCCCAGAAATTTTTATTGGATTTTGTTTTAAAAAGTTGTTTAAAAGGTAAAACCCTTAAAAAATGGTTCATTTATTTTTTTAAACGTTTCCGGGAACTCACAGTAAAAAAAAAGGAGAATGCTTCATTTAAATTAGAGGGGTTTTGCGACGGGAGTCCCCCAAGGGGCTTTTTATTTTGGGGGAAATTTTTGGTACCTGATTTATTTTAAAACAATAGGGAACTAAATGTGAAAAACCTGTCCCTTTTTAAATTGTTGCTGACGATACTGTTTTGTTTTTCCCTATAAAAATTTAAAAAAGGGGGCCCCAAAATCTACTTTGCAGCGGGTTTTCACCCCAATTTTTAATGTGGCCGCCGTTAGGGATCCCCCTTTTTATTAATGCTGAAAAAACCAAGATTTCTATTTTCCCACCTCTGAATCAAAAAACCGGCTAACCTTTTAAAAAAAATTTTCCTTTTTATAAAGTTTTTGCATGTATCCGTAAAAAAAAAAAACTGTGTACGGTGTAGTTTTAAAATTTAAAGTCTGTTGCAGCCATGTCTTTTTGGGTATCTTAATTAAATTAATTCAGGGTTCGGGGGCCGCATATTACCCCCTTTTATCCCAAGCTTTTAAGATCCTGTCCCATTTAAATTATTAAAATTTTAAATTTGGTATTTCCTTTTTTAAACTTTTAAGGTCCTTTTTTACACTGCGATCGCCGAATCAATCATCTCTTAGGGGCCCTTTGGGCCGGGGGTTTTGCTTTTTAACCACGTTTTTTTAAAAACCAAAACCTTCAAAACACAATGATTGAACTATGACACCATGTTTTTTTAAAAAGAAACCAAGATTAACAGCATACAAATGAAATTCACTTTTCAATGTACTGCCTGATATCATACCCATTTAAGTTGATTTATTTTAAAAATTTATTTAAAAAGACAATATGAAACAAAAGAAAATAAAGGGGATTTTCGCGGTCGAAATCAAGAGGGAATTACTTTTTTGGGCCCAAATTTTAATAAAAAATATGGAAAAAAAGAACACTTTTTATTTTAAAACCTGCTATTTTCAACAGGGGTACCCGGTCAATTTCGTAATCTGAAAAAAAACTCAGCCATTAAAACTGAATTAAAAATTTTATTTTTCTCGATTGTTTAAAGTTTCAGGGGCTACAAAAACCCAATCATTCATCTCAAAACCCCCTTTCTTTTAATTTTTTAAATTTTTTATTTCAGTTGTTTTAATTACTATTTTTATAATTTCCCCGTTTGTTTGCTTTAAAATTTTTATTAGAATGGGCAAAAAAATTTTTTTGTTTTTTTTTGTTTTTTGGGGGGGTCCTTTTTAAAAATTTAGTACTTGGTTTCAAATAAAGTAAATTTTTTTAAACTAATACTGTGTTGTTTTTGTGTTACCTTAAGTATAATATTTTTTAAATTTCAATTTCAAATTTTTTTTTTTTTTTTTTTTTGTTTTTTTATACAGGACGGGTTCCCCGAGTTTGTTTATTTTTTTGTTATTGTTGTAATAAATTCGCAACAACCCCCGTGGGTTTTATGAAATTTCCCCATTGTTTGTGGGTTTTAAAACCCCAGACAAGCCTTATTTTTAAGGGTTTGTGGCCGAAGAAAATTTAAAAAAAAACAATAGTAATTAATGAATTTAAAAAAAAAAAAAAAAAAAAATTAAATTATTATTATTATTTTTTTATTATTATTATTATTATTATTATTATTATTATTATTATTATTATTTAAAAACTGTATGGTAAGGAAAGCGCAAAAGGGGGAAAAAGTTAATTTTTAGGGAAAGAGGAAAAGTCTTTGGTTTTCCTTTTTTTTTAAAAAGGGACAAGGGGAAAATCTCAGTTCCTTTTTAGGGAAAAGTAACCCTTTGGCTAAAACTTTTTCAAATTTTTAAATTTTCCCTTTTTCGGGGGAACGTGCTCAAGACTGCACATATGCCCCACTTGCTATCTAAGCAATCTAATCGAGACTTCACAGCTGAAACAGTTGTGCTCTTTTGTCTATCAGTTTTTATAGCTGAATACGATAGACATTAAATAAATAAATTTTAAAAAAAATCTACAATGTGAGTAGGTAACCAGCAAAATACACATCAGCAGACATAGATTTTAAAAAATGGCGCCATACTTAAATGAAACGACCACTACGCCAAGCTCAAGACGTTAGGAGTTGCGGTCGCGACCACTGGTCGACCGGAATATTAACGGTACACTCGGCAATGGGTAAAAGTGATCGCCCAATCTGATTTACATAGGCCTAGGCCTACCTAGTTCACACGTTAATAGAGGACTGGTTACTTCTACGGAACGCAACCCATAATGATCATTAATATAGGTTTACCGACCGGAGTTGCTCAAGCGTAAAGCGCAAGACTGATTCGGGAGGTCGCGGGTTTGAGTTCCATCGAGACCGGGAATCCTGACTGAAGGTATTTTTCCAAGATTTTCCGAAGTCGTTATTGCGATTGCAAGGAATAGGGCAATGGTCAAACTAATCTCCCACCAGAGCGCAGAACGATCGAGGTTTGGTCACAGTTGTCTGGAGTCTGGACGTTGATAAAATAGGAATGTTTACAACATTTTGACAGCAGTGCATTATTGTTGGGGTGGGTGACAGATTTCCCATCAGAGTGCAGAACGATTTCCACTGGAACCAAAATGGGAGACCGTATGACAGAAGCGCTGTGAGCGGTGCAGTTCAACGAATTCACATGTGTGCCCCTTCATTCATGCACGAAATTACTTTGTAGTGCAAATAAATAAAGCTGGGAGATGGCTAAATCACAACCCCATGCGCAAGGCGAGCGCTAGACTGCCTACCGTCATCAGACATTCTTTTCTTTAGTGTAAACTTTACAGATATTGTTTAAATTATTGAGCGAGCGTCTCCACTTGACTCTTATGGCTCGAATGTCTGTTTTTTTTTGTTTTTTTTTCTGTTACTGCTTCGGTACAGGTCGCACCGTTTTCTCTGATCGACCTGAAATTTTGCACACATGTACATACCACCTATGCGGGTTGCTGTATAGTTTTTGAACAAAATCCGATCGTTGGCTATAAAAATTTTTTTAAAAAATTAAAAAATAAAAATGTTCCGATCGTCGTCGTTTGCAGGGTCAATAAGTACAACATTCTCTCCTATTTTACAAATTTTCAGCTAAATCGGTCAAGACCTTAAAGACTTATTGGTATGTAACATGGGAATGTCGTACTTGGGTCGTGTTGCACGTACCGGTGCTCGCTCAACAACGCGACGGGGACTTAGCTTTTTCCTAGTAACACACAAAAACTGATGCATGTTGTTTAACTATAAAAATTTATTACAATATTGAATTGCGAGACAACAATAGGACATAAGCGTGCTATTCTAAGCACTAAGTGGTAAGTGAACATGATCGCTCACAGCACCCTCTTTCTGTCTAGGGCTCCCCATAGCTATTTTTTACATGGATGATTTAATACGGTAGGTCCCTATTGAATACGATCCTACCCCCGAACATCTTTGTAACCCCCTTGGAAACTAGGATGGGATCGGTTGGTTTCCAATTCCCCAAAAGTTGGGACCGGATTAAAGTATTGGACCGAAAACAAGTAGGCCTTACCTATTTTAAACAGTTTAGATTTTAGAGTATTGGATCGAGTCCCGGCAGGGTTAAAAGAATGCGGGGATGAAGAAGTTTTCAAAGCTACCAGTACCGCTAGATCGCATAAGTTGGTATTGAACACGGGTTTGAATCCCTTGTTCAATTCACGACATGAAAAACCTCACCTCAGAACCCAATCCAATGCCAATACAGAATTGAATCCTTCATGTAAACTAGCTAGAAGGCCTAATGTAAAGAGTCCTGTGGCCCAAACCCTGATCATGCGAACCTGGAGGGAAATCCAGCCGAACCATCTGGGTGTTGCCCCTTTTGAATCCTCTTAAAGGCCCTGTAAACTTTTGTGACATCACGTTTTTAAAAAGATAAATTGCTCGATATTATTAACACCGCACAAAACTGCATCGAAATCGGCCCGCTAGTACTCGAGATATTCGCGCCCCTCCTTCAGCGTCACTTTGACCTACTGGCGGGTCACGAGGGGTCTACTGTCTACCTCGACCGAGCCCGCCCGCCGTACCGAGATGCCAGGTAGAGAACACAAGCAGTTGCTACTGTCACTTTCAGCCGTTGCCGTTGACACTTTGGTTGTGTTGAGTTTAAGCATGTGCAAAGTGAGACGTTAGTTTTTTTGTGTTTTGTTTTGATTAATTAATGCTTGATAATTGTAAAATGGTGAACAAGTGTTGTGTTTTTTAGGTGTAGCAATGCCGGAGTAAAAACGGAGACATTTTCATGCACGTCTTCCCTGACAAAACACGATTTCCCCTTCTGTATTTCCTAATCGTTTACTTTTCCGATGCAATTGTTTCGGTAATCACGCGGCTCGAAAGGGTACGGCTTCGCTCCTGCCATAGCGATAGAATGAAACTACGGCGAGTGCGAGCATCCACCCGTTCCTCCGACTGACCGCGCTAGCAGCAGCGAGACCCCACGTGACGTCACAAGCGGGAATAGCTGGGGCAGAGCAAATCTCCATAGATCGTAAACCTCTGGACCGATTTCGGCGATTTTTTTTTTTGATATATTTATATTGATGATTAGGAAAAACATAGCTCAAGTAATTACAAGATTTGACGGGGCCTTTAAAGGCCCTGGGATGGGTGGGCCTAGGGCATACCCCTTCACAATCCTACTCCAAAAACCCTAGAGCTGGGCCCTGGTCTGGGCCTATTTGTCACCAAAGAGAGTACAAAATTTATACTTGCTCCAACGAAAAATGCAGATGTTTGGTAGTGGGGGGGGGTAGAATGATGTGGGAAAAAGGGAAGTCGACTTTGTGTATGAAAAAAAATTTTTTAAACGCAAGCAAAAATTATCTGTGCTGACTGGGGCCCGGGAACACAGGATCCTACGTGTGAAGATCCCGTGAGCTAGCATGAATAGAAAGACAAAGTGATAGTTGGGAAAAAAATAATTTCGAGCCACCGCATTCTTTTCATTGGGCCCATTTTAGGCCTCCCTAGTTTTTAGTGTCCTCCGCGGGCGTCCTTACAAAAAGGTTTTGGGTAATTATGTCGTAAACCCCCAACCCCAACCAAAAGTAGATTAATGGGGGGACCCGAACGCCGTGAAGGTGGTGACCACGGCAACGCGTTTCCCCCCCCCAAACCCCCACTAACATATTTTGGGAAAAAATTAGGGGTTTTAATGTTTTTTTTGTGTGGGCGGTATAGGGCAAATTACCAAAGGTTAAAAGTTTCAAATGGTACCTTGTGTTTTTAAAAACGTTCCCAAAAAAAATAGGGCCTAGCCGGGCAGGCTACGCGTCTGGGGTTAGGTCGCCCCCCCCTTCGGATGAATTTGGACAGAAACATCACCACCATTTGATGAAACCTTTAAGTAGATCCTTTTAATCATTAAAACTATTTTTACTGAAAACAATCCAATGAGTATCTCGATCAACAATAAATAGGCCAAATTCTTGCAATTCACGTGACAGAAAAAAAAACGTCAGTGAGAAAAAATCCCCATTTTTTGATTTTTGATTGCAATTGCGAGTGCGTGAAAACTCGATTTTTTGTCGATTGCAATAGCATTTTCACTCCTCGATATGTTTTTTTTTCGGAATGGTTGTATTATTTGGGTAGCGAAACGAAGACTTCAATTTTTACCCACCCCCCCAAAAAAATTTGTCGGGTGTTTTTTTTTTTTTTTTTTTTTTTTTTTTTTTGTTGTTTTTCTGTCTGTTGTTCGCTCTCTCCCGGGCAAACGGCATTGGATCGGGATGAAAAATTTGACGGCCCTTTCAAATCTCTGAACTTAGACTTGCCATTTTTTTGGTACTCGAAGAATATTTCAGAAAAAATAGTTTTTACGTTTTTTTTTTCGTTTTTTGGGGCGATATTTTCGTGCCTTTGGGCCAATTTGACCAAAGGGTGACAAAACGTTCATATTATACATGGACTTTAAAGGTTATGGTGATTTAGTACTTTTTGAAAAAAAAGTTGAAAAGTTAGCCAGAATCTATAAAAATAAAGTTTTTTAATATAATTTTTTTTTTAGGGTTAAAAATCCCAATTTTGCAAAAACAAAAAAAAATTGAAAAATTTCACCTAAAATGCGTAGCAGCAAAACAAAGCACTTGAAAAAGTAAGATATCCTAAAAAACTTAAAATTTAAAAAGCTCACCATCAACGCGGCGGGATTTAGCTTTTTTTTAAAAATAATTTTTTAATTTCCCTTTGAGTGGAAATATATAGCATTTCAACTCCCCATGGAAACAACAAAAAAAGGAAAGCAAATTGTTAAACTGTAATGATGAAAGAGTATGTCTGGGCGCCCAAAGGCAGTGGCGGATCTAGGACATCATCATGGGGGGGGGCAATTTCGCGTGGCAACAAAAAACAGTACGGGAAAAACTAGGACCTATATTACCGGTATGACAAAGTTTAGTAAGCATTCAATGTTTAAAATAGGCACTCATGTACTAAATACAGTTTATGTTTTTTAACATATGATTGGGTGAGCGTAGCGACGTAGCGAGCGTAGCGAGCGAGCGAGATTCCATTTTTACTACACGGAAAAAAAATCCGCGATGTTTTTTTTTTTCTTTTTTTTTTATCTGTTGGTATTTATGGGTTTGTTAACACGTATCGGCTAAACCGATACTCAATTGCGTATGAAATTTTATTGGGAGACCTTCGAAAATCCTCTGAACTTAGAAAACGGCCACGTTTCGTTTTTGGCGCAATCGGAAAATTATTTCTCTATGAAAATCGCCATTTTAGAATTTTTTCGATTTTAAAATATTTCTTCGACTTATAATACCTACATGATTAATCGATTTTAATGGTTTTTTCACAGAACCTTAATTTTATGAAAAGATATTTCGTGTGAAATTTGAGCGCAATCGAAAAAATATTTCTCATGAAAAATCAAAAAGTTACGGTTTTTTCTTTTGTTAAACAAAGGTCTTGACTTATAACAACTACATGCTTTATCCTATTGTGTAATGAATTTTTCACAGAACTTAATTTTATGAATTATTATATTTTTGTTAAATTTGAGTGCAATCGAATAATTATTTCTTTGAAAATCGCATTTTCGATTTTTTAATTTGTTTCAATTACGATTCATTAAAAAAATTAAAAAATAATGTTAATTTTGTCTTTTTTAATTTAATTCAAAAAAAAATTATTCGACTTTGTGATAATTTGTTCACCAGAACAACAGGAAAATCCTCATACACAACAATCATGGCAGCACATGCACCAAATTACGCTCATCACAACGCGGCGGACTTAAGCGTTTTCCTAGTAGTAATATTAATCATTACAATAAGATACTATGAAAGCTTCGCAAACGCTTTTTCATGAGCGGAATTTTTTTTAAACGAAAAAAAGCGGCGTAAAATAGAGATTTAATAAGAAATGTATTATTCGATTATGCTCAATTTTATTTTTGTCTTTATTCATAAAATTAAGGTTCTGTGAAAAAATCATTACCATCTAAGATAACGCATGGAGGTGGTATAAGTCGAAGATATTTAAAAAATCGTAAAAAAAAATCGTTAAATTGCGATTATCACGAGAAGAAAATAATTTTTAGATTGCGCTCAATTTAACACGAATGTATAAATTATAAAATAAAGGTTCTGTGCAAAAAATCATTCAATCGGATAAAGCCTGGTAGGTGTTATAGCCGAAGAAGTTTTTAAAAATCGAAAAAAGTCGTTAAAATTGCGATTTCGTAAAAAAATAGTTTTTTGATAACGCTCAAATTTCACATGGAAATATCAATGCATGAAATTAAGGTTCTGTGAAAAAATTATTACAATCGGACAAAGCAATGTAGTGTCATAAGTCGAAGAAATTTTTAAAAAATCGAAAAAAATCGTTAAAATTGCCCCCCCCCCCCCCCCCCCCGATTTTCTAATAAAATAATTTTCCGATTGGCTCCAAAACGTGGCTAGTTCTAAGTTCAGAGATTTCGAAGGCCTCCATAAAATTTCATCGCAATCGGGAGTATCCGTTTAGCGAAATCGTTGCTAACAAACAGACAAAAATACGACAAAAAGGGAAAAAAAGAAAAAATAACAATCCGGATTTTTTTTCTCCGTGTAGTGAAAATGGAATCTTCGCTTGCTCGCTACGCTCATCCAATTATTCAGAACAATATTGAGTAGATAAGTATATAATTTACTTTTTATGTTAATTTAATTTTGTGTGGGCGCCATGCCGAAGGTTACTATTCACAGCATGGCCTACGTGCCGAAACCAAGCGGCCTTTGTAGCTCAACGGAGGGCCCGTGCCCCTGCTGTATCAGTAGTTACAATTGAGTATAGGAACACATCCTTTTCACAGTCAGTACTGCTCAATTTCGCACCTCCACGAACCCAGACACCAAAAATTTGAACTGAGAGGTGTCATAAGCTTGGGAAAAGTAAAAACTTTCCAGCTCAAAACACACAACGATCTTTGCCACCATCCAAACTTTATCTATCAAAGCCTTTGAGAATGCTGGGAAAAATATTTAATAGGTGTCCATATCTGCTATATTACAACAATTTCGATTGGATGAGCGTAGCGAAGATTCCATTCTACTACACTGAAGAAAAAACCGGAATGTTTTTCTTTTTTTTCTGTTTGTATAACTGCGTGTTTGTTAACACGATTCCGGCTAAACCGATACTCCAATTGCGATGAAATTTTATGGAGGCCTTCGAAATCTCTGAACTTAGATCTGCCACGTTTTTGAGCGCAATCGAAAAATTATTTCTCATGAAAATTGCACTTGACAAGTCTTTTACCGCACGCCCGAGCGTCCTCCGCCCTGCCGCGGAGCCATCAGTGTCCCGCCGGGGTTCCGGCCGAGGCCGGTGCAGAGTGCTAAAACCTTCCACCGAAAGTAAAAGCCAAGCAAACGATTTTTTTTATTTAAAAAAATGTCTTCGACTTAAAATACCTACCTACATGCTTTTTCGATTGTAATGATTTTTTCACAAAAATTTATGAATTAATATTATTCGTGTGAAAATTGAGCGCAATCGAAATATTATTTCTCATGAAAATCGCAATTTAACGATTTTTTGTTTTAAAAAAATGTCTTCGACTTAGTAATGATTTTTTCACAGAACAGAAAATCTGCATAACACATGGCAGCTCAATGCCCCCAAAACTACGTCATCCAACAACACGCGCCTGAAAAAGTTTTTTACGAAGACCTAGATGTTCTTTACATACAAGCTGGCCATAGCAAGTCAGTCAGTACGCATGGATTTTCAATTTCAGTACGCATCAATTGTTTGGTTTTTCATATGTTACAATAAAAGTAGTTGAATGTCATAAGCCCTTTTTATTTTAAATGAAGAATTATTATGTCAGTTACGCCCTTTTGCCACCATTTAAGACGCCCATAACAAAACTGGGGAGATTTTATTTTTGTCCAGTTAATAAGTTTCTTGAAATTGAAAAAAAACATCTTTGTCACTTGCTCTCGAAAGTTCCCAAAAAGTGCTTTTCACGAGCTCCGGCCGAGACCCAAAAAAACTAAAAGTCGAAAAATTTTTCTCCGGTATCATTGTGGCCGGTAGAAAACACCATTCTAAAACTGTTTAAAATAAACTCTTCTCTCGGGTCGACGGTTCGAGCCCCAGCACACGTAATATTACAAACCAATGCCCAGAGTTGGAGGAACGGTCAGCGAAATCGAAAAACTTGCGAAACCGACGGTTCGAATTGGACCCCTCGTTTGGGTGCGGAACGAGCGTACGCGTCTGGTGGTCCGGGGTTTCGAGTCTCGACAATACGCTGTAAAAAATTTTTTTTGCTTAGAGGCACGTCAATGGTTAGGGGACTATGCGCCTCTCCAGCCTAGGGGACGTGCAGGGGAGGACAGACCCGTGCTGTACAGATTCCGCCTCAGGCAGGGGGGGGGAGGGTGTTTGTCATGTCATTTTCGTAGTCTTTGTCTTTGTTCGTGTCGTCGGGGAGGTCGGGGCATGAGAGAAGGGCCCTGAAGACAAATTCAAGTTACAGCCCCTTACGCCCTTATGCCACCATGTATCAAGACGCACTGGTCGAAGAAAGGATTCATTTCACGTTTCTGTAATATGAATAAATAAAAAATTGAAAATATCATACTTTTGGTACTTATGCCCCTTTTGCCACTTTAAACCATATCAACGCAAAAGGAGCGAAGCTTATGAATGATTTTAAATTAACTGCTGTAGAAATATTATTAATTTGTACATAAAAGTGTAAAACATTTTGTTGAAATTGAAAATAGACATTTTTGGCACGCCAGCCAGCGCTTTAGCCGAGGTCGTTTAAACGGTTCCGGTAAGCTAAGCAGAATCGAGCGGTGGTTGGGGGTGGAGGGGGTTACCGCTCTGCCCCGAAACTCACGTATACCGCTGGTTAAGCAGATGGAGGGTTCGAGAGCTAGTGTAACTGCTTCGTTCTCCTCGACAAACTGCTCGGCAGTCTGGATTACCTAGGAAGGAACCTATATGACTGCTAAGGTTACAAACCCTCCATTCGGATGGGACGTTAAGCAGTTGGTCCCTAGGTACTTTTCGAAAGGAGTAGTCTACGTGGACGGTACGGGTTTCCCCTCCTCTCTTCTGTTTATACTTCATCCTCATCTATCACCCCTCATCGTCTCGAATAGCCAAGTGCATTTAAAATGAGACATTAAGCAATATCCAATTCAATCAATCAATTTGGCACGCTCTTTTGTCACCACTTTATCTCAACAAGGGCTTAGGGGTAACTGGCATCTTAAGATGCACGCGGCAGTGCTTGGGGAGTTTTCAATTATTGTTCAAATTTCAGGTTGTACAGAATTTGTCTAAGTGAAAAGTGAAAACCAAAGATGTTGGACCTATCTTTCCTGGGCTATTTCACTGCCATCTAGATCAATAGAAATTAGTTCGGATCACCTTACAAATAATTTGAATAATGATCGGGAAACTACTAAAACTTACTAACAGAATCGTACAATGTAGAGATAAGTTTATTTTTGTTCCCTAGTAGGTATTTTCGTTACCTTCCACGTTGAGATACTAAAAGTTATGAATTCACACACAAAAATTAAACTTTTTTTTTGTAATTTTTTTAATTTTTTATTGTAATACATACAAAAATATTTTATTGTTAACATACAAATATAATTATCAAGTTGTACAAAATAATATTAGATGCAAATCAAAATATAATAAGTATAAATCCAAAAAACCCACAAAGACAGAACATGGCATGGAATAGACTCTATAAATACAAAAATTATTTATTTATTTTGATGTTTGAAGTCATATATTAAGTTACGCTAACTTTCTGTTTGAATTTATTGTATAAAACATTTGTGAAATATCACCAAAAAAAAAATTTTCAATTCAAATATAACACCCATGTTTAATTTTAAATTGTCAAAAAAACCAAAAATATTTTTCAACTCAGTAAATATTTACTATTTAGACAATAATGTGTTTTTGCTTAAAATTTGAGACCAGTAACATGTTTTCTTTCGCCCTGTTTCAAAATAGCTACATAGATAATATAACTCTACAATTTTAAAGTTTCAAAAAAGTTACAAAAAGTTGTTTTGCAGGAATCCCTTCAATTTACAATTTTTTTACACGATTTTTGTGCAA
>JAMZAV010016629.1:0-10041 GCA_024449915.1 Sweltsa coloradensis | reverse complement strand
TGAATTCTATACATACAACAATTTCCTTGCTAATCTTTTTTGATATTATATTGAACATGTTCATGAAAAATTTAAAAGTTGGTCTATAATAATCCCCAAATACTTAACATTACTTTGAAAATCTAGTTCAGACCCTTCCAGTACAATTTTACAATTTGGATTAATGCGTAGTGTATTATTGATTTTAACTAGTGTATTTGAAATAAGAATACATTGACTTTTGGTTTGGTTACATTAAGCTTCAACTTATTCCTCAAAAAACCAATCACATAATCATTTTAGATCCCTATTTATTATATCACACACTTTTTTAAAAATTTTAAGTGTATACTAAATGAGTGTCATCTGCGAAAAGGTTTTTAATGTTTTTAAAAGAGATTCAGGTATGTCATTTATGTAACAATAAACAACAGAGGTCCAAGAACAGACCCCTGCGGAACCCCTATGTTACTTTTAATTTGCTTAGATGTATTTCCTCAGTGTATATAACAATCACTTTCTACATTAAAATAAGAAATTTCGTATAACAAATATAAAACCATTTACAAACACCAACCGCTGAAGACAACACTTTCTTTCGTTACGATTCACTTTTCCTTTATAGTTCGTGTTTTGTGGTTGTGTGTGTTGTGTGTGTCTGTCATTGTGATTGTACGTCTAGACCACTGACCTCTAAAATATTATACTGACGTGTATAGAGCATGCTAGACTGTAACCTTGAAGCCGGACTAGGCCTAAAGTTGATAGGGTTGTTATATTTACAGGTCTTACACCGACTTTATATCTATGGCAAACATGCCTATGTGCGTTACGATTAGTGCGATAGTAAGAAGGATGTATGTAATAAATCAACTTACACACAAAAGAAAATCAATTAGAATGTCAGATTTTGTTAAATCTCCAACGATATTAAGACTTTCAAGATGGCGGCCAGGATAGATCAGTGGTTGCATAATATAACTCACCCGTTATGTTGTTCAGCACCTCATGGTAGCTACTCCTGTGGATGTCTGGGACATAATATAACTCACCTGTTATGTTGTTCAGCACCTCATGGTAGCTACTCCTGTGGATGTCTGGGAAGGAGAGCTTGCATATAACTCACCTGTTATGTTGTTCAGCACCTCATGGTAGCTACTCCTGTGGATGTCTGGGAAGGAGAGCTCTGCTCTTGATATCGTCGCCCGTATGATGAGAAACAGGACACTGAAACAAGAATAACATACTGTAAGTTCAATGTTTCGCCGGATAACTTGGTCATCTTATGTCACGTGTGAGGATAATGGGCGGGTTTGTCCATTACCTCCGGATAACATTGTCAGGATTGCAAGTGCAACCTCCTCACATTGACCTACAGTTTATATTTTTGAGTAATATACACATACGTAACATAGGTTTTGCTCCGATCCCTCCACCTGTTTATTGCACTAAGAAATGGGTTACACAGCAGACAGCAAGAACTATCTTTCGGTGCCATTTTGAAAGAAAGTGCAGACCTTCTTCTTCTTCTTTCTAACGCCCAGAGTTGGATTTAGACCATTCTCTGCCTAGCCGCCCAGTAAAGGTCCGCCAAATATTTCCTCTTTTACAATTTCTTTTTCTTCAATTGGTCCCTTTCCGCCTTCAGGGACACTCATAATTCTAGGTGTTCTGCATTCTGGATATGTTCTCTGCAGAGAGGACATGTGGGTGAATCAACCACTCCTATTCTGTGAAGATGGGCCTGTAGGTAGTCGTGTCCTGTTTCCATTCGAAAATTTGCCACAAATACACTTCTTTCTTCCTCGTCCACTTTCCTCGTGACATCTCTTTCCTTTCTCAGCAACGGCTCCCATCGTTTCCCCCGTGCTATTACTTCATACTGCTTCCTCGTCTCCATGTCAACTTGATAGTTGATTGTAGTTTTAATAGACTGCAAAGACATAGCCTTCTCTGGCTGCTGCAACTTGGCTCCCATCTTTGCCAGATCGTCGGTCTTCTCATTGCCCATTATCGAGCAATGACTAGGAATCCACTGCAGACAAATATCGCCGTTAAAAACAGACATTAATTATTTGAGGACATTATTAGTGAATGAAAGCAATTGTCATAAAAGTATGCACCGACTGGGGATCGAACCCAGAACATCTGGCTTAACGCGCCATAATTCTACCCGATTGAACTATATCGAGACACAAGACAAACCTACATTATTGCTTTTTGTTGTGGCTGTGTAAAGCCAGAGGTTTGGGTTCGATCCTCAGTCGGGGCATACTTTTATGACAATTGCTGTCATTCAATAATAATGTCCTCAAAGCGGGCTTATGCTTAAACCTTATATTCATACTACCCACTCATGGGAGTTGAGAAATAATTGGATTTTTTCATGTGTTCTTTCAGTAATGACAGCTACATTGCGTCTTCTGTTCGATTCATATCATGGTCGTCAACAGTCACAACAAATATCAATTTAATAAAGGTTTGTCTTGTGTCTCGATAGCACAATTGGTTTTGAGCTATGGCGCGTTAAGCCAGAGGTTCTGGGGTTTAATCCCCAGTCGGGGCATACTTTTATGAAAATGCTATCATTCACTAATTATAAAAAATAAGCTTTCGCGGACCGTTTTATTAATATTAGACGGTTTTCGGGACATTGTACCGACATGCGGCTCTCAGTAGGCTGCGAAACGTCAAGCGCGCAATAACACAGGTAGGCATAATTTAAAAAAAGTTAATAGTATAATTAACGCGGTACAATGTCCCGAAAACAGTCTTATATTATTATTAATATTATTATTATTATTATTATTATTAATAATAGACGAATAGAAAAAATATTATTTTTTATAATAAAATAATAATATAATAATAATAATAATAATAATAATAACAATAATAATAATAATAATAATACCCCAACATTGTTGGGGTTACAAGCTAGTCACGCTCGAGATAAGTTGCTGGTTAAATTTCTATTGCCGCTGAAATACAAAACATTCCATCTCAAATTTTGACTGCATCTTGATCTACTAGTGACGTACTACAAGTGACATTGAAGGGAAGTATTAGTTTTTATTATTTACCATTTTTTTGTAGTTTTATATGATTTAATAGACCCCAGGCTATAAATTGCATTGAAACAGTTGAATTTTGTTAATTTTGACAGTTAGTGGTAGGCATATATTTCATTTGAGGCATTTTTGTAAATTTCAGAAAGGGGAATATACAAAATAGTAAATAAGCATTTTACTAAGCACCGTTAATTTATTTTGCAAAAAATGAGAAGTTTGAAGTTTCTAAATTCGTCAAAAAGGAAAAGATTTATCAAAAGAAAAGGCAAGGGGGTTTAAGAAGCGAAGCCCTCACACCGCCTGAAATTGAGAATCATTGAGAAAAGTGTTTTCTTCTTTTAAGTGCATTGATTTTAAAAAAAATAAAAATAATGGGTGATTGACAGATAGTAGGAATTTTTATCTAGAACAGGGAAAAAAATAGGGAATTACAGACGAGGAGTTTCGTAAGGGAATCATTACAACCACCAAAGCGGGAAAAAAATGAGACAGCGCAAAAAATGGACAGAAGTTTAAAAAATTTGTGTGAGCGTAGATTATAGGGTAACGTTATTAGAGACTTTTTTAATAGGTTATGGGACAAGAGCTCCATAGGGGTTTTTTCGTAAATATCCTTTTTTAAAAGTAAGGAAACAGAAAATAGGCCCAAAGAAAAATTTATAGTTAAAAAAAAATTTTTACCAGTAAAATTAAATGAATAAAAACGCGAAGTGAAAAACGAACTACAAGCAAATAAAGATGATAACGGCAATACATCAGCAGAGGACAGCGAAGAAGGAAGCCCATTTATACCAGAGCTACAGAAACCAGAAAACCGGTTTTGCCATACCTCAAGAATTTTTCAAATCTACCAGAACACCAGAACTTCCAGCCCAACCCAAAAACGTCCAGACCTATCAGAACGCCCCGACCAACTGAACACCAGATTACCAGAACGTCCGGGGCCTCCCAGAAACCCAGATACCAGAACGTCCAGGCCTACCAGAACGTCCAAAAACCACTAGAAATCCCAAAACCCAACAAGAAGATAAAGATACCGAACAATAGACGATAAAAACACAAGGGGTGATATGCATAAAGCAATAGAAAAAACCTGACATGATCAATTAAAGAACATCCTAGCCTTTTGCATTAAACAGCCATGTCGAGTTGCGCAATACAACCAAACAGAGACCATCATAACTAAACCCAAGCATTCAAAGGAAATGAAAACAGCGGTACACATAATGAAACACATATTTTACAGATTAACAAAGACGAACATCATTTTCAGCGTTAGCGGCAAATTTTTTGTGCCGCGTAGCAGTGGTTAGAATTTGGGGTTAAAGGTAAAATCGCAACACTTTAAAGACAAAACAGGAAGGAAAAAAATCGAAAGGGAAAAAAAAAAGACTAGTTGGGGAGAATCGTTTAGTTAGGAGAGATATCGGGCGATGGAACAAAACCCAATGGGTTTAATCGATCCAAAAAAAGTATAAGATATGCCAAGTTTTTTGAAAGACAAGGTCACGCAAAGCAGAAACACTTAAAAGAAATTCATTTTACGAATATTTGGATACACTTAAACAAAAAATAAGTGCTCTAGCTAAGAGATTAAAAAAAAATATAAAAAAAATTTGTATTAGAAAAGAAAAAAAACCGAATGTTTAAAAAAAGAAAAAAAAAGTTTTACCAACAACATCTAGTACGAAGAAAATAATAGGAAATGGAAACCAATAAGACAGAGATAGAAAAAGTTTTGGACAGGAATATGGGGAACCCCGGGAGCACACAACCCGGGGCACAAGGATTTAGAGAAATAGCTAGGATGAGCGATATAATGAGATGAGATTCGAAGGTATAACTATTTTTGGGAATTAAAGTCGACAATCAGTGCTACACATAGTGGAAAGAAAAAGGGAATGATAAATTTAAAATTTTTGGTTTTAAGAAATTCAATACTACTCACAATAAATTTGAAAATGTTCAAAAGAGTTTTTAAAGGAGTTAAAGAAATACCCCCAATTTTTTACGAATATGACCTATTTTACCCCAAGTAATAGGGCAACCAGACCCCCAAATTGTATTTAAAATCCACGATGAAACATGCAAGAACGTAAATGACTGCACATGTCATGAATTAAATCGAGTAGAGTATAAAAAAATACCTAGGTGTTACTATTGATCAACATCTCAAGTGGAACACTCACACTCTGTTCTAACAAAAAAACTAAGAAATTCCATTTATAAATTTTATAACTTACGTAACATACTAACATACAATACATTAAGAGAAGTCTACTTTGCATGTTTTCAATCAACAGCACAATATGGATATTAGGAGGGGGAGGGACATATTATACTCATATAGAACCACTGCTTACAATTCGAAATATGTAATTAAAATAATTCTAAGGCCCCCACGTAAAACCCCCATCCGAAGAAATCTTTAAAACTATCAACGTCAACAGCATCAGAAAATTATATATAAAATCAATTATGAAACATATATTTAAATCAGTAACCTAAACTCAAATATTATGACACTTTTAAACACTAATCAAACAAGACCAATAAACAGTTTAGCAATACCTCGAGTAAAGAAAGACCTAACCCAACGACATGCCTACTATTTAGGACCAAGGATCTATAATAAATGTGCATTACTTAAAATAACAAAGACCATGAGCAAACACACATACTCTAAACAAATAGAACTATGGCTAAAGGATAAAAGCCTAAAACAAATTGAAGATATCGTTAACTTAGTGTACAACATCGACTGATTCAACATTATTCCTATTGTTTAGAATACGAAATTAAAAATTAAAAACTCAAATAGGTAGCATATAATTTTATGTATTCGAAAAAGTTATAATAAATATTAGTATTATTTATTATAAAATTAAGTATAGGGCCTATCATATATAAATCAACCAAAAGGCCGGCTCAGTTATTTAAAGTTCATCCTCAAAAAACTTCTTTATAGTCTATAAGTCTAGATTAGTTGCATTTTATGTTGCTCCACACTCAAGCTGTTGCTTTGTTAGCAACATAACTAGGTTTACATTAATCTACACTCATATCATGATTACATTACAATATTATATTAAGATAATGCAATGAGATAACCTGTGTCAAAACAAATGTTCTGTAAATAAATGCAAAATAAATTTACTCTTACTCTTACTCTTAAAGGAGTAACCTTTCTAAAACCCAAAAGGACAATGACACGAAGAAACCCAAGTAAATATCGGCCAATTACATGTCTACCAACTATATATAAAATTTTGACTTCATGCATAACAAATAAAGTATATATCATTGCAAAAGAACACAATATCAGGGCCGAGGAACAAAAGGATGCTGTAAGAACTCACAGGGATGTAAAGAACAACTTATTATTAAATCTACTGTAATGAATCAGGCACACAATAAGAAAAGGAATATTCCGTAAACTACATTGACTAAAAGAAAGCCTTTGACTCAAAACACCACACACAGGGCTTATTCAGATTTTACAAATATATAAAATCAACCCAGTAATTGTAAACTTTTTGAAGACAGTAATGGAGACATGGAGAACAACACTAAACTAAATATGAAAAACCAGCAGATAACTACAGATCCAATACAAATTAAACGTGGCTTTTTTCCAAGGTGACTCATTAAGTGCATTAGGTTTTGTCTGTCATTAAAACCCACTGTCACATATGCTTAACGAATCGACATACGGATTTAAAATTAAGGACAATAATGTGGTATGTCACACAATTTCCCACTATTCTAAAAGGGATGCCCTAAAGTTGTATGCATCAAATTTGCACAACAAAAACAGTCTAGTAAATACAACATTAGAATTTAGTCAAGATATCTGCATGGAGTTTGGAGTAGACAAATGTAAGACGCTACATATCGAAAAGGGTAAGGTTACCAAGCAGAAGAGTTCCAGCTAGATGATGGAAATAGGATTGGAATAATGGACGATAACGATGTATACAAATATTTAGGATTCTCACAAGCTGCCAGAATTGAACATAAAGTTATGAAAGCAAAATTGATAGATACATACAAGAAACGACTAAGTCTATCCTCAAGACGCAACTAAACGGTAAAAACAAGATCACAGCAATAAATACATATCCCTGTACCAGTACTGACATATTCATTCGGAATCATTAAAATGGACGCAGAAAAGACACCCACGCGTTGGAAATATTAACTCGTACTACACTTACCAAACACAGAATACATCATCCTAAATCAGAAATAGAGAGTTGGGACATTTCCCAAGAGAAAAAGGAGGACGGGGCCTAATTGATCGAAAAACTTATATTATAAAAAATAGACTTTTTAAGAAAATACTTTTTACAAGAGCAACCAATCCACCTGCATAGGGCTGTGGTGCTAGCTGACAATCATTAACTCCACTCAATCTAGAAAACAAAAATGTCAATCTAAAAGGGAAAACTCATAACTGACGCTTCAAAAGAGTTACGTCTCTCAGAAAAAACCCCACACAAGAGACATATGATGAACTAACACAAAGGTCACGTAGATATTAAAGGGATCAAAAAGGTGGTTAAACAAAGGGGAACTATTTGGAGAAACAGAAGGTTTTATGATGGCTATTCAAGACAGAGTGATTGCGACGAACAATTATAAAAAATACATAATACAAATGCACAGTAAAAGTCATGTAGAAATGTAGTGCAAAGGGGGAAACAATCGAACACATATATCCGGGTGCAAGTCACTATGTCAAACAGATTACCCCTACAGACATAACCAAGTAGCTTAACATTATTCATCAAAAACTAGCATCAAGTACAACCTCATTTACACACACACACCTTACTACAAATACAAACCAGAGAAAGTACTAGATAGTAAAGATTACAAATTATATTACGACCGCACAGTTATAACAGGGCCAACGATACATCACAAACAGACCGGATTTAATAATAATTGACAAGAAGAAACAAGAAAACTACCCTTATCGACGTTGCTATCCCAATGTCCATAACGTCGAGACCACGTTTGGGAAAAAAAAAATTGACAAGTATAGTGAACTTGCAATTGAGATCAGAAGATGTGGAAAAAGAAAAAGGTAAATACAATCCCATTCATTATATCAGCCAACGGCATCATACCGAAGAAGCTACATGAAAGCATTAAACAACTAGATCTTCAACCCAATGTATACATCGAGACTCCCAAAAAGGGAGTAATACTCAACACGTGTAGAATAGTTCGGGAAATTTCTAAACTAAGAATGATACCTTCGAGATTTCCCAGGACCCGCTTCCTCCTGACATGGTTTTCGTGGTTTTCCCCTAGTCGAAGAGCAAATGCTAGGATGGCGACGAGAAATCGGCCACGACCGTACACAGCAGAAAGAAAACATCATCTACAAAAAATATTACAATTTATAAATGACTTATTTTTTAGAGTTAAGACAAAGAATAATGTATGTAATAGGTACACATGGAAGTACTTGACGTAAGTCCGTACAACATGTTAGCTCCGGTTTTTTAAACCCAGTATGTATGAAATACATCCAATAAAAAAATAATAATAATAATAATAATAATAATAATAATAAATAATAATAATAATAATAATAATAATAATTTCAAATTTAAGGCTTTCGCGGCCCGGTAAATAAAAAAACACAATTTATTGGTCGGGACATTTCGCCGCGTCGAATCTGCTTTAATTGCTTTTGACGTTTTTAGCCCAACTGTGTGGGCTTCCTCAGAAAAAACAAATATTAATTCTAAAAAATTACAAAATAAAAACCCAGACAAGGCGTTACATAGAAAAAAAAAAATCACAAACAAACAGTTACATAAAATGCGTTACATTCTTATGAAAACCAAAATATCACATTTGAGAGTTTTGGTAGTATACGATCACTTCGTCGGACTCCACTTCTTGGGGCTGATCCAGTTCTGGGACGGGAGGACGAGAAGGTCTGTATTCGAAACCGGAAGTAAGATGTCGGGGATAATGCAACTATTTTTTAAACGGCCAGCGTTGGAGTTGTCCCTTTAATCCTTTCAATATAGGCGCCCACGACCCGCTCAGCTTAAACCCAACATCACCATTAAATTGTTTGGTGTTTTAGCAAATTTCAATGGATCTCTAACCAATCTTGGAAGTAAACGAGGCTCTTTGCAAACTATTGTGGCACTCTCAAACAGAATTTCATGTCTTGGATTTTTAACATTTTCACAAGCATGTTTAGCCAACCGCTGACTGTTTCTTCCGAGCTGCCTACAATGAGCTTTATGTTCTTTAAGTCTTGTTCCCACTGTCCTGCATGTTTGGCCTATATAAACCAACCCACACTTGCAAGGAATTTGGTAAACACCACTTCTTGCAGTGGAATGATATCTTTGACTGGCTTCATCAAATTGGCTACCTTTTTCCATGGAGTATAAACAGTTTTGATCTCTTTTTTAGCTAAAATGCGACCGTTCTGTCCGTCGTGTACTTTAAAGTAAGGCAGGAAGGCTCTCGTGATGTACCGGTAGCCTCATCTTCAACTATCGCTCTGTTATCTTGTCTTTGTGGCCTGTTCAAAGCCCTGTTGATGGTGCATTTCTGAAGCCATTGTTTAATAATGCTTCTCTGAGTACACCCTTTTCCTTTTCCAAACTTGCCTCGTCTGACAGTCTATAAGTCGGGTTACCCGCGTGTTAATAACAGACTGTTTCTGTGGGGGTGGTGATGGGATGTCTCATTGCAGGTACAAGTTGGTATGAGTGGGCTTGCGATAAACGGCGGGCCAGGTAGGTTTCCTCTCGTGACTAGAATATCCAGAAAAGCTAGTTGGCCATTCGTCTCAAATTCCTAGTGAACTGAATGCTTGGATGGAGCTATTCAAATAGACCAAAAATGCATGTAGTGTTTTTAATTAATAATAATAATAATAATAATAATAATAATAATAATAATAATAATAATAATAATAATAATAGTCTTTGCGTTAAATGGTTTTTAA
>JAMZAV010016628.1:0-10636 GCA_024449915.1 Sweltsa coloradensis | reverse complement strand
GTTTGTTCTGTAGAGCTCTCTTGAAAAAAACTGATAGTATGGTCATATAAGCCCCCCCTCCCTACAAAAAAAAATTAATGAAGGGGGAGGAGTATTGCATAAAATGTCAAAATACATTAACAATAACAAGAATATATTTGTGTATTCCTTATTATTGTATTAGTATAATTAACATTAGAAAACTATATTTTGGCAAGTTTGTTGATGTGCCCCCCCCCCCCTCTACAACCCACACGCACACAAATAATGTGTGGTGGTGGTGGTTTTGGGGGGGGGGGAGTGATTGTTGTAAGAAACGTAGGTTGATTGAACTAAAATATTATGTACAAAAATATTTTTAATTTTTATTTGAATAATCATAAAATTTATAGAGAATATCAGCCACTCCGCATTTCTATTTTAAGAAGTGGTTAAGGTGTTATTTTATTAGAGATGACATATCGCTTGCCTACTCGAGGGTATTCAACTATCATTATTATTTCCAATCTTGTCAAAATTTATGCATGGCAACTAGAAATGCAATATTTTATAGTATTAGTGAGGACTGTTCGGTACCAATTTTTCTTTTGTTGAAAAATATAACATTTTCCGCACTTTCATGACTATCCTCAAATAAATTGATTGTAACTATGGCCCCAGGGTTGTCGAAAGTGTGAAAAAACAACATATTACTATTTACTACAAAGGAACACTGAAAATTCTGAAAAGGATTTTTTCCTTTCTTTCATAAAAACAACATTCAAAAGAAATCTGATAGTAACTTTGGGGCGTGGGCTGTCAGGGGTGATTAAAATTTCCAAATTTTGAGGATTGTAAATATCTGTACTAGTACAAGCTGAAATTTCCGCTCTTTCACAAACAGAATTTGATCGGACAGTAATTTTGGGCACCCCCCGAGTTATCCAAAGTCAGATAAGTTTTCTCTTCCCACTTTGGATAGCCCTGGGGCCCAAAGTAACTGTCTGAGTTTTTTAAAATTGTGTTTTGACGAAGAAATAGAAAATTTCCTATTAGTGTAGTCCTAATTGCACCATTAATCAGGTAATCTGTATATTTTGACTTTCCCCACTTTGGTTACCCCTGGGACTCAAAATTACCACCCGATTTTGTAGAATTATATTTTTGTGTAAGAGCGGAAATTTTCCAATTTTCCTAGTCCCGTTTCACACCTTTCTTCTACTTATTCTACAATTTTTTTTTAACTTTGGGCAGCCCTGCTGCTCAAAGTTACCATTAAATATTTTTAGGATGTTCTTTAAATGAAAGAGCGGAAAATTTCCGATTTTTCTACCTAAGGTAAAATAGTATCACATTTTGCACTATTCTTCTGCTAAATGCCCTCAGTATATAGGCAACAAACTCGACTACAGTAGAAAATTCAAATTTCGCGCGTTTTTTATAACCTACTCCTTATTGGTCCAAAATGTCTATATTGATGACGTCATCTATGACGTAATGCTACTTTGTCTTAATATTTAGGACACGTCTGAGATTTTCTTAGGCACCTTTGGGAATAGGGCGTGACTTAGCTAGGACGTCTTAGGAACGTCTTAGTTAAGATGTCCTAGTGGTGTCTTAGTTAGGACACGTCTTAACACTAGGACACGTCTTAGTTAGGCGTTTTTGGGAATCCAGGCCCTGGTGTTTAGAAACAATGTCCAGAAAACCAATTCTCAAAATTTAATTTTGTACCAGTCTTGTATATTACACTTTTTTCCAAAAATCTTAATATAATTTCTAAAAGTGAGGTTACGTCCCGTCCTAAAAAATTCACAATTTTTTTCTGTTATTTTACAGGCCTTCTTTCATTCAGCAAACTTTTCAGACATGTTTCTTCGACTTTTAAATTATCGGCCAGAGGTGGTACAATAACCTTAAGGACTGTTTTAATTTTCTGTTATTTTTTTGATATATTTTTTTATCAACCAATGAAATTACTACCCAAACGAAAAAAACTGAAGTAAGTGATCAAAACAAAATTGATAAAATTTTAAAACATTATGGATTAAACTTTCTAAAACTATTTTTGAATGAAGACCCTTTTTGCATAAATAATCACATAAATCGTCAATAAAAAAAAAATTTCTTGTAAAAATCGTCTGTGTAATAACACAGTTTATTTTTTAAAAATTATAAATCCATGATGAGCCCAAAACCAAAGCATCTTTAATGTCAAATTAATAATTTAAAAAACCCTTTTGAATTTTGAAAGATAGCGCGAAAAAGGGAAAAAGACAAAGGGGAGCTGCAATAATTTGAAAAATTGGCGCTTTAGTGGTAACTTTAAGGTTGCCAATTTCCCCCAGGGTGTTAACAAAAAACCAAAAGGAAGTAGACCATATTATGTAGTTTTAAAACAATAATTGTGTAACATTGAATTAAAGGGGGGAAAAACCGGGAAAACCGGACGTACCCCCCCCTCTTCTTTCGAAAAGTCCCAAGGGAAACCCAAAGGCCTTACGTCATCCCCAAAAGGGGACAGTGAAACCCTTGACAGTATATCGGTTAAAAAAATTTTGACTATAAAAGGTGAATCGAACCCTAGCCCTTTTTGCATTGGAAGCAGATACCCCCAAAACCCACAAGACCAACGAGCCACTCAATTAATTTGTTGTTAAAAAGTAAAAACCCGATTTGTATTGGTTGTATTTTGTACAACAGTTCTAAGTACGCAGGTTGACGGTACAACCTTATCCCCCCCCAAGTGCGAATGGAAAAGACGTTTTTTATTTTCCAGGTAAAATCACAATAGTTTGTTTATTATTACATTTAGGCACCAATCTAAATGGACGTAAAGAAATACAAATCAAACTTTACTTCTTAGTGGCATAAGTCCACGGGGCTTGGAGTAAACGGTGATTTTTTAGAGCTGTCCCCAAAAAAAAAACGGGGGCACAAAATAAATTCTAAGTTATTATTTATTTATTATTGAGTAAATAATAACAATTACACCGACGGAGTGTTTCCCGACTAACCAAATCGAGAAATTCTAAGTTATCCCCAACTAGCCTTGTTGATTCTGTCGCGCTTGCTTGTGAAATCGTGTCCAGCTAATCGACGTGTTTTCAACTTAAATAAGCCGGTCTCTAGTTGGCAATGTTCGCTCGTTGATAATGTCGGCGCCTACAGGGTTGGCTTGGTCACCATTAAATTTAATGGCCCCAACTGAAAATGAATGTGACTGAGTGGGTTACTCTCAGTATGATTTTGCTTTTTAATTATTATTAATTTTATCAATCATTCATTTCATTAAATTTGATATTGGCATGACGTTCCCACACATTTTCAAAATCGTATATGTATGCTAGTATTTAAAAATCAATTGAAAAATACAAAGTGAACCCAAGAATCAGGGCAGCTTTGAAATTTGGTACCTCACCCTACTCTGTCAACCCGAATCAGTGATTGTATTCTTCATAATACTCGCAATGATGTAATGTGGTGATGATGCAATGTGTAATGATAACTGGTCTAGTCGTGAGTAGTATTGACTAATACCTTCAATCTCTAGATAATAACGTTTGTGTTGGCCCGTTTAGACTGAAGATAGAGATAAATGACGTGTTTTGAATAAACCAGACAAACAAGAACAGGCAGGGGGAGGGGGTATGTGGGCTTCACTCGAACTCGATTGTAATACCAATTCAGTCGGCTTTATATCTTCAGTCATGGAACAAGTGCGCGCTCGGTATTATGTTCCTATACAATGAAATAAGAGGTGGTTAAAGGTTACATTTGAATATTTTCTTGCACAGAGTTAATTTAGATCAACTCCACGAAATGTTTATTTCAAGTGTTATAGTGCGAATTGTAGTAAATTTGTTTAAAGTGTAATAGTTTCAATTGTCAGAAATTTATTTCAAGTGTAATTAAGCGAATTTCAAATTTATTTCAAGTGAAATAGTTCAAATTGTCGCAAATTTATTTCAAGTGTTCGTGTGAAGTGCGAATTTTCGTTAGGTTTGTTTCAAGTGCAAAAGTGCGAATTGTCGTAATTTGTTTCAAGTGTAATAGTGCGAATTGTCGTAAGTTTGTTTCAAGTGTAATATATTGATAATTGTCGTGGCCCCGGAATTAAAGTAACAAACGGAAATGATAACACAAGCCACGAGTACAAATGTGCATTTTATCACCCACGGCCCTCAGAAGAGAAAATCTGCCAAATGAAGTCATTGGCGAGAATAATGGAAATGTGCTCAAAGGAACAAGTCCGCAGTGCTACTTCCATCTAAGGGTGAGTGCAATCAAAATCATTTCAACACATTTTTAAAATAGAACACATGAATAAATAACCGCAATAATCTCGCAATTCAAAATTTTGGGTTTAAGTGTAATAGTGCGAATTGTCGTAAATTTGTTTTAATTTAATATATTGATAATTGTCGGGCCCCGGAAATTTAAAAAAACAAACGGAATGATAACACAAGCCACGAGTAAAAGTGCATTTTACCCCAGGCCCTAGAAGAGAAAATCCCAAATAAAACATTAAAAATAAAAGGCTAAGGAACAATGATCTTTTACCATCTTTAATTTTTTCCCAAATCAAAAACAAAAATTTTACATTTTAAAAAGAAAAATAATAAAAAAAAAATAATTAATTAAAAATAATAACTTTAAAGATTTAGAATTTTTTTTAAGTAATTTTTAAAAATAGGCAAATAATGGAAAACGAAGATTTTTCCCCCGGAAAATTTGGGAAGCCCACTTTAAAACGAATTTTAAATCTTGCCTTTTAAAATTCCCCTGATATTTTAAACTAATCCCCCCCTCCCCCCCCTTTTTCCCCCCCCCAAAGCACTGACGTCACCCCATTCATTGGTAAGTATTTACACGATAATGCATGACTTTTCTCCCTTTTGAGGGTTATTTTACGAATTGCCCCGCAATTTTCACATCAACTCCCCAAGTGGTGATTTAGATCATTTTTTATGCAATCCCCCCTTCACTTTCCCTTACAACGGGCTAATTTATCTTTTAAACCATAAAACTCGTTTTTCTTAATTTTTTTAACTTGAAAAAAAGGCATTTTTTTCACACATAAAATAGAATTTCCTAAAAATTTTATCATGGGGATCTTAAAGACGCCCACCACCCGGGTGTTTAATCACATTTTGGTCAAACCACAAAATAGCTTTTAGTAGAATCTTTTTAACAGGCATTATTTACCGGTTTATTTGTTTTCCCCCTTTTTCAGTTATGATTCTGAAGCGAGGGCTTTTACTTTTCCAATTGAAAAAATTTTTTTCGTTATAAATTTAATTTTTTAAAAAGGAAAACTATTTACCAAAAGGTTTTCCCAAAAAGTTCTACATATAAGAAATTAATTAACATTTTGAAACGTTTTTTAAAAATTAAAATTTAAAAACACCCAAATAAATTTTAATTTTCTTAAAGGGGGTCATATTTCCCAAAAAGGCTTTCCTTAATTAAATTTTTTATTTATTATTATTTTTATTTTTAAATCCACAGTTTTTTTAAAAAAACAAATGTATGAAAATTTTCATTTTAAAAAAAAGTACCCGGGAAAAACGCAGGTTTTAAAGAGCCCAAAAGGGGGAAATAATATTTTTTATTTGTATTTATTTAAAACTTAAACTTTTTAAAATTTCAATCTAAAACAATTACTTACAATAAATAGAGAAATACAATAGAATCAAAAGTCAGAACTACGTTTCAATAAAATAGGAGACATTCGCTACACTTAGGGCCTAATGATAAAATGACAAACATGGCATTATTTTGGCTAGATTGGTAGATACAACCTACACTAATTAATAATCGAAAAAACAGCTGTGAGAAATGAAAACCGTAGGTCAACTAATGCGGATTAAAACCAGTCCGATGTTACATTTGAATCACTGAAATAAAGTTTTTATCCTATTCTTAAAATTACTATCATTTTTCACTTCCAGGGGTATTGTGTTCCATAAAGTGACTGCACGGTTGTAGAAACCATTTTGATACATTGAAGTTCTAGCACGGGGAGGATTGAGAATGACACCTGTGTTCTGGCGATTGAGTTGTCTAGGGTGAATTGAAATTCTGTTGTACGGGTTGA
The DNA here is from genome assembly GCA_024449915.1 of Sweltsa coloradensis. Classification (NCBI taxonomy): domain Eukaryota; kingdom Metazoa; phylum Arthropoda; class Insecta; order Plecoptera; family Chloroperlidae; genus Sweltsa; species Sweltsa coloradensis. Next base: position 4,578 of record JAMZAV010016628.1, on the reverse strand, counting down.
GGTCTGTTTCACCAGTTAACATGTTCCTCAGTAAAAATGAGGTCAGCTTGTTTACAATAATTTTTAATTGAGGGAGGTTACATCGAGTTAGACGCTCAGTCGCACTATCTGAGTAATTGTTCTTCATTAAAATTATCTTAGTTGCGCGATTCTGAATTACTTCTAGTTTGTGCATATTTATTTGAGATGTAGGGTGCCAAGCAGGTAAGCCGTAAGTAATGATAGGTCTAATTAAAGAGAGATATGCTGTCCTTATTGTGTTGGCTCTACTTTTCTTAAGGTTACGGTTGACGAAGCCTAGTAGCTTAGAGGCCCTATCTCTTACACTATCTGTGTGTTGATCCACTTAAGGTCTGATGAGATGGTTATACCTAACAGTTTTATGCTTTTTTCTTGATTTAGAAAGTTTCCTGAAATGACATAGTTAGACAGAATCGGAGATTTGGATCTAGAAAATCTAATATATTGTGATTTGCTGGCGTTCAGGTGCATACTATTCAAAGCACACCATTTTCAAGTGCAGATAAGTCAGCCTGTAGTGAATTTACATCATCTATCCCTGAAATCGGTCTAAACAAGGTAGTATCATCTGCATACTGGGCTATTTGGGGAAGTCACATGTTGAGGTAGGTCCAAAAGGAATATTGCAAACAGAAGAGGGCCAATAACAGAACCTTGAGGCACCCCTGAAGTGACTTCCACAGTGGCTGATTGGGAACCATTAAAGATAACCGATTGTCTCCTGTGAGATAGAAAACGATTGGATCCAGCCTAAGGCACTAGCTTCTACTTTGTACCCCTTTAATTTTGCTAACAATCTTTTATGGTAAATTTGGTCAAATGCTTTAGCCCAATCTAAAGCTATGCAATCTACCTGTTTCACAGAAGACGTCTCGAGCGAATTCAGCCACTGGTCAATCACTTCAGTCAGGAGTGTAACGCACGATCTCTTAGGGATGAAGCCATGTTGATTAGAATTAATCAGATTATTTGTTTTAAAATGATTGAATAAACGCTTAGTAACCAGTTTCTCCATCACTTTACACACTAACGAAGTCAAAGATATGGGTCGGTAGTTGTCTATTTTACTCCTATCACCTTTCTTGAAAACAGGAACCACCGTTGCCTTCTTCCATACTTCCGGTACACTTGCTGTTGACGCCGATAGGTTGAAAATACTGCACAGAGATGGAGCTAGCGCCTCGGCACACTGATGTAGGATTCGACCTGGTATTTGGTCTGGTCCCGGAGCGGCGTTAGGTCGGATCTTACGTAAAAGATTTCGAACTTCCCATTCATGGAAATGGAAGTCGGTAATAGATGTTGTGCGACCGAGAATGTTGGGAGAGAATTTTGGCGAAGTAGATTTTTCTTGTGGAGAGTAATTATCACGGAATTTATTGTTAAATGCGTTCGCTATATCCACAGGGTCTGAGGGTTTTGCGGCATTGGACATGTAGTGATCGGGTGCCAAACTTCCCTGTCTGCTGTGGATATATTTCCAGAGTATTTTTGGGATCCTTTCCTCAATGCCACACGTATTCGTCGTGAGCCTTGCGCACCTTCGCCTTGACCAAGTTCCTAAACTTTTTGTACTGTGATTCCCGCTCATCTGAAGGAGACTTCTTCCATTTACGGAACAAAGAGTCGCGGCGTCGTATGTCTTTGATTAGAACGTTTGTGATCCAGGGTGGTCTTCTTTTGGAATTTATTTTCACTTTTGGGATTGCTGACTTGACACAGGACCAGAATATTGCCGTCACTTTCTCCATGCCAGTTCGGTGTTCCAATAATTAAATTCGCGTGGGAGGTGTTCCACGAACAGGTTCGATAACAGATCCCAGTTGGCTTTGTTATAATTGAGCACCTCCGCACAGATGTTTTTAGACTTTTGAATTTTGACTTTTAGAGTGGCCGCTATTGCTAAATGATCACTCACACCCTGAATGACTTCAACTTTTGAAATAAGTGAAGGATTATTGCACAAAAGGATGTCTAAAATGGAGCGAGTTGACTTGGTTATGTGTGTGGCTTCCGTGACGAATTGCGAGAGGAATAAATCGTAGAAACAGGATAGGAATGATTCGGAGAGGGGGTTGCTTGCCTTAGGAATATGAGACCAGGATACATCAATGTTGAAATCACCGCAAATTAAAATAGCTTCTTATTTGTTTGAATGTCAGATGTGTTATTTAGCGAAGTGATTAGTGAACTGTTCATGTCCTCAGAAGAATTCGGTGCTCGATATGCGGACGCTAGCAGGTATTGTTTTCTTTTGTATGTGAACTCTATCCACAAACATTCTGCGTCAGTTTCGAGTTGAGAAGCGCGGACTGGATTTAGGTAGGGCTTTATTGCAATAAGTACACCACCGCCTCGTCGAGTTTTTCGGTCTCGCCTAAAAATTACGTAATCCAAATTTGGAAAGATTTCGGCGTCACCAACATCTGAGCTGAGCCATGTCTCGCACACACAAATAATCGGCGAGTTTTGCTCTGTGACTAATGCCTGAATGTCTGGGTGGCTCTTCGGATTTTTTAGACTTCTAGCGTTGAAGGAAAGTATTTTCAAATTGTCGTTGCTAGGAGCTTTCACGGCGGAGATATCTAAATTGTCTTCAGAGTCTATGCTGAACAGAGAGTCAGAGAAGGTTGGTAACGTACACGCCCAACAGTACCACACGTCTTTGCCAGAGGTGTACGCTCGGTATTTAGATGGAGGGATGTTTGCACAAGTTCGATGACAGGGACTATTGCATTGCACGCAGTGTACAAAAAGTTGGTTTCGCCTACCTGTAGAGTCACATACCGCGCACTTGGTGGCTGATAACGGAAGTCGATAAGGTGGATGATGGTGCGATTGTTGTAGATTTGCTGTTGTTGTGGGCGCAATATTTTGAACCGACTGTCCCGCCACCCCACAGCTGAGCGGACCGGGGTTGAGTTGCACATCCCCTGCCAGCGCGATCAACACGGCGACAACACTTACCACGGAGCACGGGACACGCGGGGGCGTGAAGGCCAGGCGCCTGTGCCTGTGCGGGCCCAAGCATCGCGGCAGAGCGGGGGTTGAAAACACTGGTCTGTTCTTCTCCACTAAAGCATTACAGCACACAGAGAATGCAGAGATATCGCACTTACACAACACCATGAGGTTTTCCACCGGGTATCCATTAATCACCTTCTTCATGTGTACACTACGGATGTCCGGTGCAACTTTAGTGCAGGTTGCAATCACTCTTAATACTGTAAACACTAAAAAAATACGGAGCGACCCGTACACAACTCCCGCACCTGCCGCCATCTTGGGCCGAACTGCCAATCTATCATTTGCAAGTACGCATGGTGTCATGATGACGTGTATTGATTCATGTCTGCTGGAATACGAACGCGACGAACATCACACACTCCTACACAATCTTATGCAGCAAACGGAGTTGCAAGGTTTGTTTTCAGCTGTCACCTGGCCATCATGAAATGAATGTCACATACTTGTGAAGATACTGTCAAAATATGTAAGATTGTGGAGAAATGCTAACGGTGATTTGTCAAATGCGTAATAGGAAAACTAAAGAAAATAAAAATAGAAAACATTGAAAATGTAAACGATTTGATATAGTTACCAAAGATTTGAACTAAAAAACATTATATTATGTGTATTTATTAAATACATTCTCAAGAATAAAGTTGTTTTTATCTATTGTTAGAGAGGGCGTTATGTGGAATAATTAAACAAAATTATAAGAATTTTTCCTGTGGTGAAAAATGGAAATGTTCCGCTCTTTCATATAAAGTTATAACTTGGACTACTGGGTTGTTCAAATTTTGAACAACATAAAAATTAATACGGATTTGAGGAAAAGTTCTGAAAATTGTGATAAGAGTTTTTCCGTTTGGTGTACTTTACGCTCTTTCACTAGGCAATACATTAAAAACAGTACTATGGTTACAACTAGGAAAACGCGTAAGTCCCGCCGCGTTGTTGGATGAGCGTAATTGGTGAATTGAGCTGCCATGTGTTTTGCGGATTTTCTGTTGTTCTGTGAAAAAATCAGAACTTAATTGAATTTTTTTTTAAATTAAATCAAATTAAATAAAAAATTAACTTATTTTTTTTTTAAATTAATCGTAATTTAAAAAAAGGAAAAAAACGTAATATTGAAATTTTCATAAGAAATAATTATTCGATTACGCACAAATATTACACGAATATATTAATTCTTAAAATTAAGGTTCTGTGAAAAAATCATTATAATCGGATAAAGCATGTAGGTGTTATAAGCAGAAGAAATTAAAAAAATCGTAAAATTGCGATTTTCATGAGAAATAATTATTTGATTACGCTCAAATTTCACACGAAAATATCAATTCATAAAATTAAGGTTCTGTGAAAAAATCATTACAATCGGATAAAGCATGTAGGAGTTATAAGTCGAAGAAATTTTTTAAAAATCAAAAAAAATTGTAAAATTGCGATTTTCATGAGAAATAATTTTTTGATTGCGCTCAAAAACGTGGCAGTCTTCAGATTCGAGGCCTCCCCGGTATCGGTTACGGAATGTTAACAGACGAAATAGAT
>JAMZAV010016627.1:0-10380 GCA_024449915.1 Sweltsa coloradensis | reverse complement strand
ACAAAGGGACTAAAAAATGTTTGATCATCGTGTAGCTATTCATCAGCCCGAACATAGTTTTTAAGGAAGCAGAGAAGCACAAGATACGGCCCTTTTCAAATAAAAATTCAACAATTGGAATGTCAGTTGAAAGGGTTTTTCCCATTAAAATTTGGAGTTTTGGGAAAATTAAAAGAATTTTTTGAAGGAATTCCAACATATCTTGGCAATCACTGGACTCCAGAGCTTAAAAGGCGCATTTTGGGAACCCCCCATATACTACGAAAAAGTTTTAGTAGAAGACATTGTTTCAGTTTTTTCTTTATGTATTGTTTTTTTAATGTATGAAATTTTTAAAATTGTTTTGTAATGGGGTTTCACCTTGGGGTTTGGGGCATCTCTGGTGAAAGCTTTTAAAAACCCTTATGTAATTTTCATTTTGGTAAAATAAAAAAAAAAAAAAAAAAATAAATAAAAATAATAATAATAATAAAATAATGCAAGGTGTAACAAGACACACGGAGGAATCCGCATCCAAAGGGGGATTTTCCAGGGAGATACCCTCACCCCCTGTGGTTCTGCCTCGCTTTGAACCCACTAAGAAAACAGCTAGGAATCTGGGTATAGCTACCAGCCCCAAAAAAAAAACAAGGTCCATCACGCACCGTTCTACATGGATGACTTGAAGATTATGCACCAGCTCTGATGAACTTTGGAGCATTTTCGAACTCGTCAAGAGCTTCAGCGACGCCATCTGAGGATTTTGGATCGACAAGGGTGCCGTCATGCACGTGAAGAAGGAAAGGTTCAAGACCCCAAGGAGGACTGAAAATGGGGGCGGGGAAGTGATTCGAGATCTGGGCTTTGAAGACAACTACAAGTATCTGGGACTTCAACAGCTCGGGGCATCAGTGATACAGAGCCGGAAACAGGTCGAGAAGAAGGTCTCCCCGGGGTAAAAGGTTTGTAGGTCGTACCTAGTTCGAAAAATAAGATCACTGATTAACGCGGGGCATTGCCCGGGGGTTCGTACAATTTGTCTTAATTTTGGGCCCCCCAACAAAATGCCCTGCAGGCATTCGATGGGGAAGATCGCCCCGTCTGACAAAAGCACAAAAGAACATCCGAGGGCTCCGTGGAGCGATTGTCCCTGTCGCGCAATGTTGGGGGAAGAGGGCTGCTCAGTGGGGGGCCCTATGCCACAGCGGGGAAAACCCCAACTCCGAGTTTAATTCTTATCTCTTGAGGAGTAGCGCACAAGGCCTCTGTCACAGGATCAAAAACTATACGCCACTTCACTGCGGACGAAGAAGTGACTTTAGCATTAAGACTGCGGGGAGAAAAAAGCAACGGGAGGGGAGAAGCCCCCCTTTACGGTAGGTTTGCAGCCGAGCTCACTGGGGAGCACACCGACTTTAAACCCTTAAAGGGAAAGGCTCCCCCGGCGGCCTTTCAGTGAAAAAAGGAGGGGTTCGGTTCGCAATCCGGATCAAGTGGGCGCACCAAGAAATACGAGCGGTTTATTCTAAAAACGACGTCCAAGAGCGCCGTCTCGCAAGAAGGCCAGCGAGACCACCAGCACTCAAAAGGGGGGCTTGATTTGGCCTAAGGAGTATTTGAGCGCCATAAAGCAGTACCAAAATGGTCCACCAAGCACTGGGCCCTGGAGCACGGCCTCGTGGGGGAGGAAAGAAGTACTACAAGTGCAGGGGCCCCAGCAAATCCACGCAAAAGAAAAAGCTAAGCTCTTGGGACTCTGTCATATCACAGACAGGGCGGTCGGGCAAAAAAGGCCAGACTTTGGGTTTTTTTTGAAAAAAAAAGCTCAATCGGCAACCATCATTTACACGCATCCCCTCAGATGGCCCTTGGTCAGCCCAATAGCCAATAGAGGCGAAAAAAACCCGCCCGCTCGCGGTAAAAATCAAGGACATATACAAGCTGAGGTCCGTTGAAATCGTTTCCCGTCGTCGTCTCCGTCAACGGTTTTTGGGCACCAAGGGGTGGCGCGGCAAAGGAGAACTCCATCTGAAGGACAAGCAGTTGTTTCAGCAAAGGTGCAATCCTTGGTACAAGCAACCCTCGTGCGGAAGGTCCCCACCTCTGATTCTGTCGTTCCCCACCACCGTTGGGTCCCACGCTAGGGCATCTCGCATCATCTTGGTCGAGATGAGCCCGGGGGTGCAAAGGAGAGCGAAAAAAAGGAAAAAAAGATAAAATAATAATAATAATAATAATAATAATAATAATAATAATAATAATAATAATAATAATAAAAATAATAATAATAATTATAATAATAATAATAATTTTTATTTTTTTCAATTTATTTATAACATCATGTACAAAATGGAATAAGCTTCTTTCCACAAAGCCTTATGAAAAGGCTTGTCTGTGGTTTAAATAAATACAAAAATACATGAAATATCTGCGATAAGTGTGAGTTATTACAATAACAATACATAAAAACTTACTAGGAACTCCATAAATGATTAAATTAAATAATAAGGAACAAGAAAATAACAAACGTCAAGAATGAACAATACAATAATACTCAATTTAACTGAACTCAAACAATTATAAAATGTTGCGCCATGGTAGGGGTAGTGGTCAGCAACTGTCGTCTTCTATGCGCATAGTTTCAAGATAATGACCTTTAATTTCTGATTTTATGGCTGATATTTTATCTTAATTTCGTAGATGAACGGGAAGGCTATTAAATATTGCAGGTGTTAAGTAAAAAATTGTTCTTTTACCATATTTGTTGTTAAACTGTGGTAAAATGTAATTTCCTCTTGTTCTCCACCTCGTGACACCATCGTACGGAACATTACACATTCTATTAAAGTAAAATTTTAAAATGAATTTATACATGTACAGGTATGATAAAGGTAGTACATTACAAAAGTTAAACTTCATGGCTATACTATTGTAGTTCACATTGTTTTGTAAAAAGCATGGTGTAATTGTTTTAATCATTGCATTTTGAAGGTTTGATATTAAATTCACGTGAGAGAGCGAAGCAGAGCCCCAGGCCAACAAACCATATGAAATAATAGATTCAGCTATAGCAATGTACACAGACCGTAAAAGTTTGAAAGGTAACACCATTTTTAACTTAAATAACTGAAATGCACAAGATCTTAGGCGTTTACACAAGGATACAATGTGAGGCCTCCACGACAAAAATCTATCAATTGTGATACCTAATACACGGACTATCAACACCAATAAATGCATCACAGTTTAAACAGTTTTTCCTCTACCAACCATGTAGGCATCTGAGTGAAACAATTTTGAAGGGGTTTCTGCGGTTAGGTTTCAGAGGGGAACAAATAGTAAATTTTTGGTTTTGCCCGCATTAATTATTAAATTATATCGTGAGTCCACTTTAAATGCGTGAAACCTGCTGTAGCTTAATTTTCGCAGTAGTTTAGTTTTGTGGGCAAAAAAAACAGGCAGTGTCATCAGATACAAAAAAACGGTACAATTTTCATACATTTAGTATATTATTTACATAAAGAGTACAATAAGGGCCCCCTAATATGGACCCTTGGGAACTCCAGTCACAATCTCTCTTTCTTACAAAAACACTCCCTATTTTGACCAAAAAATTTTTTATCTGTTTAAAAAACTGGAAAAAACCCCTTTAAAATTTTGGGCCCCTTTCCCAAAAAAATTTTTAAGCATTTTTAAAACCTTTCTGTGGTTCAACGTATCGAACGCTTTAGAAAAATCAAAAAAAAATTTAAAAATAATAATAATAATAAAAATAAAAATAAAAATAATAAAAATAAAAATAATAAAAATAATAATAAAAAAAAATAAAAAAATAATAATAATAATAATAATAATAACTAGGAAACGCTCAGTTGGACGCGTTGAAATAAGGGGGGGGGGCACGTGCTAAGCTAGCCCACAATGCACATTTTTTTTAAATTTTAAAAATTTTCGACGTTCCTGTCCACAGGGCCATGTTTTTCCCATATTTTTTATTATTGCCAAGGTATTTGGGTAAACCCGTATGTGGGGGGGGCTAGGGAATGAAAAAGCTTCCTGGGAGCTTAGGTGAAAGAGCTATGTAGTGGTACCCAACGTTTCGTATTGATCCATAGATAAAAAATTTTCGAGGGTGAGAGTCTTGTTTTTTTTGCTGAGACCGGCCTTCTAAACCAAGGGGCCGCCGCTTTCAAATTTTTAAAAAACTAGCGTATCTTGAAAAATATTTGCCCGATTTAAATTTTCAAAGGTACCTTTCGAAAGGTAAAATGATAAAAATTTAAAAAAAGTTTAAAAATTTGCACGAAAACCAATATTTTTGAGGTTATTTTATAAAAATTTTAAAATTTTTATTTTTAATTTTTCGTTATGGAACGAATTACTGGGAAAAAAAAAGGGTTTTTACATTTCTCATTTTGCATTTTTGGTGGATTTTTTATTTGTTTTTTTAATGAACCCAGCATTAATTTTTGCAATTTAAACCCTGATTTTTTTTTAAATTAAAAGCGAGGAGGTAGATGAATATATGTATACTGTGTGATCTTTATTTTTCATTATTTTTGTCGAGACAAAAATTGTTGAAAAAATTTAGATTTTTGGTATCAACGTTTCGTTTAGAACCGAACTTAAAAAATTTTTTGATGGTTAATTTCGTTTTTTTTACTGAGCCCTTTCCGGGAAAAAAAACAAGAGGGCCCCGCCGTCTTTGAACATTTAACTAAAATATCTTTAAAAGTTTTTCGCGATTTCAATTGTAAAGGTACCTTTGAAAAGGAAAAAAAAAAGAAAAACGATATCCCAACAATTTCCAAAAAAGTTAAATTTTTTGAGGTTATGTTTGGTTGAATTTTTTAATTTAACGTTTTTTTTCAGACACAATGGTGAAAAAAATATGTATGGGGTATCAATGTTTCGTTATAAACCCCGTGATTTAACAATTTTATGGGAAAAATTTCGATTTTTACTAAACCCCTTCCCAGGGCAAAAAACAAGAGGGGCCGCCCCCTAAAACCCCTTTTGACTCGATATCTTTTAAAGTATATACCCGTTTTTTTTAATTCACGAAAACCGTTGAAAAGGTAATTTTTAAGGGAAAAAATATAATTTACCATTTGTTAAAAATTTTAATATTTCTGAGGTTTTGTTAAAAAAAATTTAAAATTTATTTCCCACATCGTCATCTTTTGGATCTTATGGCGCATATATTACATGACTAAAACGGTTTTGAATATTTTTGGTTTGTTTATCCGTAGCATATCTCTTTATGTTTCAAGAGTTCTTATTTTTTATATTCCGACAAATACATCCCGAGATAATGCATTTAAGGACGGCATGTGTAAAAAATAATATATGCATCGAGATATTTTGATCTTGTGTTTGAAACACATTTCGTCGAGGCCAAAAATTTGATTAAAGAATTATGTTTTGGTACAATGTTTTCTTTATAAACTTTTCTAACAATTTTTTGATGAGGTACCCGTCGCAAAAAACAAGAGGCCGCCAAAAAAAAAAAATTTGTAGTTATATTTTTTTCTAAGGTAATTGACAGACCAAATTTTCAAAGGGACCTTTGGGAAATGTAAATTAATTTGTAAAAATTATAAATTGAATTTTCACAAAAAACCTAAACGTTTACTGAGGTTATCTTTTGTGGAAAAAACTATGACGCTGTTTGTTGGACCATAGCAAAAATTTAAAAAAAGTTTTCCCCCGGGAAAAATTAAACCCGGGGGGGGGGGCCCAGCGGGAAACAGTATGACTGACCCCTAGATCCCGGGGGGTTTTCTAATTCTAAATTTTCACTCCATCCACCCCCAGCCCAGACCGATCAGAGCTACAAAATACACAGAAAGTACACGGAATAGCTGAGCAAATATGCTAAAGGAAGAATTTCGTTCTACTAGGAGATGTGCTAAAGCAGAATGGTTTTTCCAAATAAAAAATCTTTAAAAAGGCCCCTCAGACGACAAACTAACTGGGAAAAAGAGAGGTACAGTAAAAGAAGAAACTACTTGCAATCATATTTCAAATTTATAAGAGAAACGGACCGAAAGGAAAAAATTTAAAAACAAGACAAAAAAAAACACGACAAAAAAGATAGGAGAGTTGTTAAGAACTAAGGACCACATCTGCCCAAAAGGGTGGTGGGGTATGAAATTCCCATGTGGGGGAAATTGGACAGTGCTAAGAGTGTCAAACATGAAGGAACAGTTTAATGTCAAAAGGAAAAACAGGCAGCGTGTTAGTTAGTTTTTCGTTTTTCGTTTGAAGATTTATTTGGAAAACCATTCTTTGAGAATCTCCTAGTAGACGAAATTTTTTCTTCAGCAGGGTTTTCATCAGTATTTGTGTATTTTGTGTATGCTACTGATCGGATCTGGGCTGGGATGGATGATGATGGAAATTAGAATTAGAAACACTCGGGATCTAGGCTGTCAAGTCATACTGTTTCCAGCGGTCCAGGTTTTCAATTCCCGTGGGGGAAAATTTTTTTTTAATTTTTGTCTATGGGACCAACATAACAGGGCATAGTTTTCCCACAAAAAGAAACCCAGTCAATATTTAGGTTTCGGAAAATTGCAAGTTTGTAATTTTTTAACTTTAGTTACCTTTTCCCAAGGGGACCTTTGAAAAATTTGGTTGTCAATTACCTTAGAAAAAATAAACTTACAAAGTTTTTTTTTTGGGGGCCATCTTGTTTTTGCGAGGGACCCATCCCAAAATTTTTTTTTTTAAAGAAGTTTTATAACGAATGATTGATACCCGATACATAATTTTTTAACAATTATTTTTGGGCCCTTTACGAAATGTGTTTAAACACAAGATCAAAACTCGAGCATATATTTTTCATTCACACTTTCCGTCGCTTTCAAATACATTGCTGGGGTGTATTTTTCGGAATATAAAATGTAAGGATCATTGAATACATAAAAAGGAATGCTACGGAAAAAAACAAGCCAAACATATTCAAAAACCGTTTTTGGGCGTGTAGATATATGCGCCATCTAAATCCATAAAAATATGAGAGTGTGGAAAAAATTTAAGTTTTGTACAAACCTCAGTTTAAAATTAAAAATTCAAAAAATGGTAAATATATGTTAATCGTCATTAAATTCCTTTTTAACGGAAAGTAAATTAAAAAAACAGTATATATTTAAAAAGTATGCGAGTAAAAGGTTTATTTGGGGGCGGCCATCTTGTTTTTTGCCCTGGGAAAGGTCAGTAAAAAATCGAAATTTTTCCCATCAAATTTTTTTAAATCCGGTTCATAACGAATCGATGATCCCCATTTCATAGTGTTTCACAATTGTGCTCTGAAAAAACGTTAAAATTACTAAAAAATTTAAACCAAACAAACCCAAAAAAAAACTTTCTGGAAAAAATTTTTGGTAAATGTTTTTTGCCTTTTTTTTACCTTTTTAACGGGACCTTTACAATTTAAAAACGGCGAAATACTTTCAAAAAATATTTAGTTTAAAAGTTCAATGACAACGGCCATCTTGGTTTTTTCCCTGGGGAAGGGTTTTTCAGTAAAAAAAAATCGAAAAACCAACAAAAATTGTTTTTAAATTCGGTTTTATAAAAAGAATCGATTGATACCAAATACTAAATTTTTTCACCAATTTTGTCTCGACAAAAAAGTAATGAAACATAAAGATCACAGTAGAAGCATATATTCTCTACCACATGCCATCGCTTTAATTAAATAAACTCAGGCATAATTTTCAGAAAAATTTAAAGCATGGATCATTAAAAACAAAATAAATAACCACCCAAAAAAAGAAATTTTAGAAATGAAAACCTTTTTACCTAGTAAATATCGGGTTCCCAAAAGGAAAAGGGGAAAAAAAACTGTTAAAGTTTTGGAAAATAACCCCAACAATGGATTTTCGTGCAAATTTTTAAACATTTTTTTAAATTTTATTTATTTACTTTCGAAGGACCTTTGAAATTTAAACGGCAAAAATTTACGAAGATACGTAGTTTTTAAAATTCGAAAGTGCGGGCCCTCTTGTTTAGATTGGCCGGTTCAGCCAAAAAAAACAAGACTCTCACCCCGAAATTGTTATCAGGATCAATACGAATGATTGATACCAATACATAGCCTTTTTACCGTTCGGCCCCGGAATTTCCTAGCTCCCACTAGTATGTAAACTTTTCTTGTGGATAAATCCCCGCCATTAGAGGACCTTGATCTTGGGAAAAAATTTAAACTCTTTGGTGACAAATAATAGACTGCTCCTCGAAAGTATTTTGATTACTTCTAGGTGGCAGTGCATTAGAAACTTCGCGCGTCTTTCGTTGCCATGGCAACGTTTACTTTGTTATAATGTAATTTCCATCTACACCTACTATCGGTTTCAAAACTAAATTAACATATTCGTGACCGGACGGACATTCTAAATGATTTGGCTATCTCAGATTTTGTCGCCGGTTAGTTTAAAAAAAAAAACTTTCGATTAACTTTAATGTAACTTTTTAACTTTTTAAAACGATTTTCCCACAAAACTAATGGCATTCAATCGAGAACAAAAGCTTGCGGATGGTCAAAATTTCAACTCGATCCGAGCCTCCGTTCGAACGTTATGGCAGAGACATACAAACAAAAAAAACAAACAAACAAAAAAAAAAAAAAACACAAAACGAGTGACAAATTTTCCGGCAGAGTCAAATGGAAAACGCTCGCTCGCTCGCTTATAATAAAAATAATAATAATAATAATAATAATAATAATAATAATAATAAAATAATAATAATAATAATAATAATAATAATAATACTCGTGAGAAACATGCCCCACTAAGGTGTCTAATTAGGTAAATTGGTATTAGGAAGAACGGATGTCCGAGGGCTGATTAAAGGGACTTAAAACATTGGGGAAAACCTTCAGTTAGGATTGCCGGTTTTGACGAGATTTTAAACGGAACCTTCCGAATCGGAGTCGCAAATACGTCACACTGTCTATTGTACATTCACAATCTAGCACTCATTTACCTGCACTAAACTAAGTATCTATAATAGACAGGGAATTCAGTCTGCAAAATTCGAAGTCTATGCTGTTAATGAGTAGAAGCAATTAAAAATGCTTTTTAAACTAATTCGACCATGCTGAATTCAAAAAACAATGTTGGCAAAACCAAAAATGGCTCCTTCACCTCCTACTACTACTAGATTTTTCCAAGGCATTCGATATGGTACCTCATGATATATTGATGAGTAAAATAAATGAATTAGGAATAGACCCAAGAATAGTGAAATGGATAAATGAGTGGCTCACAGGAAGAGTGCAAGTGTTAAAGTAGGTGATGAATATTCTGATGAAGTAGCTGTTTTATCAGGGGTTCCACAGGGAAGTGTTCTTGGCCCACTTCTATTCTAATATTCATAAATGATATAGGGATAGGTCTGGATGGAGATGTGTTTATAAGACTTTTGCAGGACGATTGCATATTATATATGAGAATTAACAATATGGATGATTGTCTCAGATTTCAAAAAGCTATTGACAAAATAGTGGAATGGATCAAGGCCAATAAAATGAAAATGAATGCAGCTAAGAGTCAGCTAATTAAATTTACACTCAAAGCATAAAACGAATGTTTATCACTATATGCTTGATGGAGAAAGTTTAGAGTATCGTGAAAATTGTAAATACCTTGGAGCACTGTTAAATAATAAATTAAATTGGGGAGAGCACGTAAGCCAAGTTATATGTAAGGGAAATAAACAAACAAATTTTGTGATGAGAAACTTGAGAGGATGTAGTGAAAGGTAAAGGAGAAAGCATACATTGAAATGTTAGACCTTGTTTAGAGTATGCTGGGTTAGTGTGGGACCCACACTCAAAAATACATACTGATGCTATAGAGATGGTGCAAAGAAAAGCAATTAGAAAGGTACTAGGTAAATAGGAAGGAGACATAGTCCAAGTGGAATGATGGTCGGTCTCGGATGGGAATCATTACATGATCGTAGAGTAAATGCTAAACTGTGCTTTTTACAAAGTATTTACAGGTCAACCGGCTTGGGATGACCTAAATAAAAAGATTATTTTTGCCCCATTTAGAGGTAGAAAAGATCAGTGTTAGAAGATATTTTGTTAAAAAATGTAACACGGATGTAGGTAAACACTCCTTCCAATTCTGTGACCAAGAGTCGGAACTGTTTGGATGAAAGAGTTGTAAACCCATTGCCTAGAATGTCTTAAATTCAAAGAGCGCATAAGAAAATACCAAGGTTGTTGTTTGACTCTTGTCAGGTCCCTGCATTTGTGCAGAATATGTGGTTATTGTTGTAAATGTTTGGTAAACCGAGTTTAACTCAAAACTGAATTAATAAAGTTAATTCAATTTAATAAAAAAAAAATTTTTAAAATAATTTTTTTTTTTTAAAAAAAAATTT
>JAMZAV010016624.1:0-10086 GCA_024449915.1 Sweltsa coloradensis | reverse complement strand
TTACCAGACATGTGACAACCCATTTAACAAACCGCTGCTGGAGTCGCTTCTGAAACTGTGCAACCATTTAACAACCGCTGCTGGAGTCCTCAACTGTCAATTTTTGTCTTGTGATGTGGTGACCAGATAATACTTGCATACTCCAACTGCGGCCGCACTTATCCTAAGTATACACGTCTAATTGTATTTTTCGAGAAGGCAAACTGAAAATTTCGTTTAACGAAGCCCAGTAACTTGAAAGCTTTTAACAGAATAGTATGAATATGTTCATTAAACGAAAAATCAGACGTTAACAAAGCACCTAGATCATTTACACTAAACACCCTTTTAAGTGTATCGTTATTGACAGAATAATTGAAGTGAATTCGATTTTTCTTAGTCGTAAAAGTAATAAAACATTTTTTTTAAATTTAAATTCAACTTCCAAGAAGAGCACCAGTCACATAACCTTACAAAAGCTTCTTGAAGCTGTAAACAGTCTTGCGAAGAT
Organism: Sweltsa coloradensis; assembly: GCA_024449915.1. Lineage (NCBI taxonomy): Eukaryota > Metazoa > Arthropoda > Insecta > Plecoptera > Chloroperlidae > Sweltsa > Sweltsa coloradensis. The sequence continues at coordinate 9,596 of JAMZAV010016624.1, read as the reverse complement.
CTTACTGCAGCATACAGTTGGATGTCATCAGCATACATAAGACATGGAGAAAAAACTCTACATGGGATCATAAACAAAAATGTTGAACAACAAAGGCCCAAAAATGGAGCCTTGAGGAACCCCTGACGTAACCTCTTCAGCCCGAGAACTCGCCCCATTGATGACAACTGTCTGCTTACGTCCCGTTAGGTAATTAGACAATAACTTAATCATTGAGCCAGATATGCAGAGATGTCCAAGCTTGTAGATAAGAAGTGAATGACTCACAGAATCGAAAGCTTTTGAAAAGTCGGCATAAAGAGCATCCACTTGTACACCCTGATCTAAATTTTCAGATATTGTGTTACAATAACCAACAAGATTGGTAACTGTTGATCGACTTGGCATAAATCCATGCTGACAATCCGGAATAAAAGGCTTAACATGAGAAAAAATAATACCATGCAAGAACTTCTCAAATATTTTGGAAAAAATTGGAAGGAGTGAAATCGGCCTATAATTAGAGGCCCCTGAGAGAGAGAGGCTGGATCCAGCCCTGTATGGGGAATGATACCGGGTATTCAACACATGGCTCACTCACTCGTCTAACAACGACTTTAACGTTTCCCTAGTCCAGTTAGCTAAGGCGCCCTTATACCCGGAATGTGGGAGACCTGGGTTCAATCCCATGGCCGGAAAAGATTTTGTAGGCCTAGTTTATGGATTGTATTTAAAAAAATATTAAACATGTTTTAAATGCATATAACGCAGTTTAGTCTTCATCAACTGTGACAATACTATGGAAAACACAGCCAGTACGAAATACGAGTAAAGATTGCAAGGTTTACTCAATCTTCCAGCGGAATTTGGGGGTACTTGAGCTTGCAAGATTCTAAAACCTTGGTCACTGCATAAAATCACGGCCTGACAAAAATTATTCGATAAAAATGACTTCTTCAAGAACAAAAGCATTGTTGTTAAAATGAAACCTACATATTTCAAGCATATTTTTAAGTTTTTATTTCTTGTAGGTTTAAATTGCAACGGATTTTTTTCGTTTTGTAAGCAGTTCTCAGTTATCTGGTCACGGATGTCTGCATGTTTAAAATTTAAACTCAATCTATTTGGGCGTTCGACCGTATGGGAACGGACGGACGGACATTTTAAAAACATTTAACATACATTTATTATTTAACATTTTAACAGACCCATTAGTCACAACGAAGATCCGATCAAGTGGCGTTATAAATCCTCATTTGCTTCGCTCACTCGTCTAATGACCTTCACCCGTACAACCAAAGCCAATCATTATTAAAAATGTGCCTTTTTAGACGAGTGAGCGAAGCGAATGAGGATTTAAAAAGCCACTTGATCGGGCCTTGGTCGTGACTAATGTGTCTGTCAAAAACGTTAATTGTTAAATTTTCGTCTGTCTGATTGAGCTGAAATTTTAAACATGCATCCGTGACCAGATAACTGAGAACTGCTAACAAAATGAGCAAAATCCGTAGTGATTTAAGGTTTGAAATGTGTAGGTTTCATTTAAACGGCAAGGGTTTATTTCTTGAAGAAGTCATTCTTATTGAATCATTGTGGCTGTGACAAAGATGTATGGAATCTTGCACGCTTTAGGCACCCCCAAATTCTGCTCGGAGATTGAGTAAACCTTGTAATATTTACACGTTTTTCGTACTGGCTATGTTTTCCATTGTTTTGTCACAGATGATGTAGACTACACTGCGTTATATGGATTTCAAAACATGTTTAATTTTTTTTTTAATACTTGGAAAACGCCAAAGTCGTTGACAGACGACTGAGCGAGTCATGTGTCGAGTACCTGGGAACATTTGCATTTTTTTATTTAGATTTTTATTTAATTATCAAACTTAAATGCAAATGTTCCCGGATACTCAACACATGACTCGCTCACTCGTCTAACAACGACTTTAGCGTTTTCCTAGTCTAGTTGGCTAAGGGGCCTTTATACCCGAAATGTGGAAGACCATGTTCAAACCCTCGGTCGGGAAGGAATTTGTAATTTCTGGATTGTATTTAAAAAAATTCTAAAACATGTTTTAATTGCATACAATACTATGGGAAACATAGCCAGTACGAAATACGGGCAAAGAGTTCAAGGTTTACTCAATCTCCCAGCGGAATTTGGGGGAATCTTGAGCGTGCAAGATTCGATAGTTCTTGGTCACTGCATGCAATCACAGCCTGATAATGATTCGATTAAAATGACTTCTTCAAGAACAAAACCATTGTCGTTTAAATAAAACCTAATAATTTTAAGCCTATTTTCCAATTTTTTATTTGTCGTAGGTTTAAATCTTAACGGATTTTGCTCATTTTGGTAGCAGTCACGGATGTCTGTTTAAAACTTCGGCTCAATCTGTTTGGTCATTCGGCTGTAGGGGACCTGACAGACAGACATTCTTACTGTGACTGGCGTTCCTCTCAACCTGCGTTGATAGACTATACGCTCGCTGCGCTCACTCGTCTAACCTAACGTTGCTCTATCTTTAGATACGTATCGCGAATAGAATTATATCTCGGCACACCGCCTTTCAAATTTATTGGTGCCTAGACAATTCCTAGCAAAATCCTCGCAAAGGCAGTGGGTCCGTGATCTTGGGAAACCTCGTCGATAAAGAAGTTTCCCCAGTTTAGCGTCGATAATCAACAAAAAGATCAACCAATGTACAATGTTCAATATACAAATTTGCAGATGCAGACCACTGAGCCATAAGAGACTTAGCAAGATGGCGGCTCAGCCTACGTCGTCGGTCCTCTGTCGAACAACAGATGGCACTGCTAACGGTCGGTAATTGCGGTTGCCCTAGCGGTTGACATCCAGACTAACGCTAGTCACGTCACGTCACGCGAACGGGCTCGGTGCTCAGTCGACGAAACTGGCCTAATGCCGACCAACGTAGCGTACTACTTGACGCGTGCAACTGCGGTAAATTCAAACGATCGAACTTGATGCAATACTGAATATCGAATCCTTTTACTTTTTTATTTGAGTATTTAACACGACTGAAATTTCTTATGATTAGATGACTGTACCTTTTCCTTTTCTTAATGTTTGAATAAAATATTTTTACGTATTGTATGTAGCCGGTCCCTAAATTGTATGGATCAAATGTATTGTATTAGTATTTTGATAAGAGTCTGACATAAATTATTATGACTATTTGAACAGTCATGTATGAGATAATCGAGCGCAAGTACAGTGTACATTGAGTTGACTGATTGGACTGAATTGCAAACATATTTTCCGTATGGGTCTTGAATACACTAACGTTCCTCAAGTTATGCCAATAAACCAAAAAGACCTTATTGAGAGTTCCCTGCAATCCAACACTGTCCCATGGCCAACCGTTTCAAATACACCCATTAACGAGTTTACCACTGAAGGTTACATCGTGCAAGCCTTCCCCACTCTGTTCCCTACAGGAGATGGTGACCTCAGAGACATTTCACCTCGGACACAGATAAAGGCAACACATTACTTTCAATACCTGATGCAATATCGTGATGGCCGGTTTGCACACCGTGCACACGTTAATCACTTCCGTTTCTTTGCCTTAAACTCTATTTTCCTTTGGAACTCTATAAGTCAGGGTAATATTTTGGTTAAAAAGGTTGATCTCAATGGAAAGACAGCTGGACAACTTAACGAAATTCTGCAAACAGATCCAAACTTGGCAAACAAAGTAATGTTCTTCGCTTCATCTCTTAGAATTACAAAATCATACTGGTTCAAACGTTGTAGTGAGTTAAAGGATATGGTTAAATTTGTTGGCATTCAAAAGTTTTTTTTTTACCTTAAGTGCAGCTGATATGCATTGGCCTGAACTGTACGACATTCTTGCACCAGGAGAATATTTGAGGAATTCGGACCTCAGGTTGCAACTAATCTCCGTCGGAAATTACTATGTGAAATCCCATTAATTGTTTCGTGGTTTTTTCAAGAACGTTTCTACATCAACAAAGTTCTTGGCCCACTTTAATTAATGTTGCTGACTCTTGGTTTCGGTACGAATGGCAACACTGTGGAAGTAGTCATGTTCACGGCTTACTGTGGCTGAAAGACACGCCAGATGTACAAAGTATTGACCTCTCGAACCACGAACAATTACCTACCATAATTGGATGAGCGTAGCGAGCGAAGCGAAGATTCCATTTCACTACACTAGAGAAAAAAATCCGGATTGTTTTTTTGTTTGTTTTTTTCCCCCTGTATTTTTGTGTTTGTTATCACGATTCCGGCTAAACCGATACTCCAATTGCGATGAAATTTTCTGGAGGTCTTCGAAATCTCTGAACTTCGAACTGCCACGTTTTTTAGCGCAATCGAAAAATTATTTCTCATAAAAATCGCAATTTTTCGATTTTTTTCGATTTTTAAAACATTTCTTCGGCTTAAAATATCTACACCCTTACTAAAAATACTCATCACCAATTGATAACCAAATAATAACTTCTTGTAAACCATAATAACCAATTGATAACCATTTGTAAACCACTAATAACCACCAAAGAGGCTTGTGAAATGGATGATAACCATTTAATAACCATTTGATAACCTATTGCAAACCAGAACATCACCAATTGACAACCATGGTTATTATAAATCTTTTAATAACCATTTGATAACCATTTGTAAACCTCAACTAGTAATAACCAAATGGTCACCATGGTTATTAGTTGGTTATTACTTTTTTCTGAGAATCTCATAACCAATGCATAACCAAATACAAACCATGGATATTAGTCACCAATTGGCAACCATGGTTATTAATTGGTTTACAATAACATGAAGACATATACAACAAGCCTTATCAATATAGGCCCTACTATCAATATATGTTGTTAATTTGACAAAATATATATTTATATGGTCACCTGCAATGCATGCAATTTTTAAAATAAAGACAAACACAAAAGCTGTAGGCCTATTTTGCACTGTGTAATAATGGCATAAGCTAGAAAGTCATTATTTTTTGTCAAAATACACAAACCTCTAGGTCTAATTATTTTCTAGCACAGCATAACATTATTGAAACAGTTTATTTCATAAGAATAATTAACTTGTTTAATAATAGCAATTATCGTAAAAATTGGCCCCGACTGGGCTCGAACCAGAACTCCGGCTTACATGACCGATGCTCTTCCAATTGAGCTATCGGTTTTGTTTGTTATCATTAAACGAGTAGCCTATGTCCTGAAGCAGCTTGGCTATTGTACCACCTCTGGCCGTAATTTGAAAGTCGAAGAAACATGCCTGAAAAGTTTGCTGAATTAAAGAAGTCCTTTAAAATAACAGGGAAAAATGTGATTTTTTTTGGGCGGGACATAACCTCACTACTGGAAATAATTATATTTAGATTTTTAGACAATAGTGTACACATCAATCTAGTTCAAAATTAAATTTTGAGAATCGCTTTCTGGACAAAGTTTCTAAACACTTTTAGCTAGCTATAGCTAAAATAGTTTTCTGAAAATAACAGTTGGTGTACGATTTTTTTTGTCAAACGGTACAAATACGAGTTTTTTTTCAGTTTTGTACGTTTGACAAAAAAATCGTACACCACAACTGTTATTTTCAGAAAACTATTTTAGCTATAGCGCTTAAGTTATAGCTAATAATGTTTAGAAACTATGTCCAGAAAACCGATTCTCAAAATTCAATTTTGAACTAGATTTGTTGTGTACACTATTGTCCCAAAATCTAAATATAATTTCCAATAGTGAGGTTATGCCCGCCCAAAAAAATTCACAATTTTCGTTCTGTTATTTTAAAGGCCTTCTTCATTCAGCAAACTTTTCAGACATGTTTCTTCGACTTTCAAATTATCGCCCAGAGGTGTTACAATAGCCTTAAAAACTCTTTTCTAATATTTAATTACATAATGGTGAAGATTTCCTCAAAAGCAATGTCTTAGACACTGTCAAGATCATTCCATAAAACATGGAAAGCTAGCTCTTCATTCTTGCTACAACACAATATTAGTTTGAGAAGAGGTCACAATTCACAAATAAGAAAAGCAGATTTCAAGTAAACAAACTCATTGTAACATTATACAGAAAAGGTTTTGTTTTTCTGCATTCTGCAGTATACGATACAAGCGCGTGGCCCTATCTATACCTTATGAGGTAGCCTGCGCGCTCACACTGACACAGGTTCCGTGGCCACTTGGAGAGAGCGTCGAGCTATGGAGGAAGGAGTCCAGGGATCGAGTCCGATAGATACCAATAAAATTTAACCATCTCAAACTTCTTCCATCTAATGTGTATCTGTTACTTAGTATGTACATGTGTAAATTGAAGTCCTCAAGTCGTTGAAAGTACTTATTTTTAAGAAATTTGATTCCATCTTTTTGGTTATTTGAGTGACTACTAGATCGCGCTGGTGTTCCTTACCGCAGTTATCAATTGGTTTACAGTTGGTTATCAAATGGTTATTATATATAAACCATGGTTATCAAATGGTTATTAGTTGGTGATCAAATGGTTATTAGTTAGTTAACAAATGGTTATTAGTTGGTTTACAAACTTACTGAGCAGTGGTTTACAAATGGTTTCAATTGATAACCTTTGGTCATATTTTGAAACATTGGTTTACAAATGGTTATTAAAAGGTTACTAAAAGGTTATGGTAAACCTTGGTTGCTAAATGGTTATCAGTTGGTGATGAATATTTTTAGTAAGGGCATGCTTTATCCGATTGTAATGATTTTTTCACAGAACCTTCATTTTACGAAGAAATATATTCGTGTGAAATTCGAGCGTAAACGAAAAATTATTTCTCATGATAATCGCAATTTTACAATTTTTTTCGACTTATAACACCGACATGCTTTATCCGATTGTAATTTTTTTTCACAGAACCTTAATTTTATAAATTAATATATTAATGGATGGAACAGTACTGCAAGTACTGTTCCATCCATTTAGATGCATAATGCAACTACAATCAAGAGGTTAAATGTACCCGCCCTGATGGTCTAGTGGTTAAGACGCCTGTCTGGGGGAGATCCGTGGTTCGATTCCCGATTGGGGCGGACTTTTTTAATTTCTGAATTGGTAAATAATAACAAATATTTTTTCCACTGCCTCCATTGCAACCGAGTAACATCTAAGAGGCAGTGATTTTTTCAAAAGAACCATTGTCGTTAAAATAATTCCTACACATGTTAGGCCTATTTTTTACTTTATTATTTCTTGTAGGTTTAAATCGAAATGGATTGTGCTCATTTTGTTAGCAGTTCTCAGTTACGTGGTGGTCACGGATGTCTGTTAAAAATTTCAGCTCAATCTATTTGGCCGTTCGGCCGTATGGGACCGGACAGACAGACAAACATTTAACATTTAACATTTAACATACAGACAATAGTCACTACCAAGAGCCGATTGAGTAGCGTTTTAAATCCTCTTTCGCTTCGTTCACTCGTCTTATAATACTTATTATTTCTTATGAGTTTAAATCGTAACTGTCTTTTTTTTCGCTGCACTCACTCATCTTATAAGGTTATGGTAATAATGTGAGAAATGAGTGTATATCTGTAAGCCTATTGTTTTACTCTGCTACCGGTATGCCTAAATACAAAAATTTGTTTTAAAAAAACGGCAGCCAAGCTCTCCTTCAAAAGTCTTCGTCTGTGAATGTTGTGAGATATAGAATTTGAGCCAATCTTTTCATTCTGCCTCCCTAGATTCGCATTGAAAAGAATTACTACCATTTCGCCTGGTGAGCGTCGTGGCAAAGAAAGTAAAACTTTTAAACTCAAAATCATAAAAATGCTTTGCCATTGAATTTGGTCAATTACGAGAACTCTAAAAAGTCAATGACGAAGTTAATTTTTTTATGATTTTGAGTTTAAAAGTTTTCCTTTTTTCACCACGAAAATGGTTGGCTTGGCGCTCGTCAACAGGCGAAATGATATGCGGAATGCGGAACTAGGGAGGAAGAATGAAAAGATTGGCTCAAATTCTTTATCTCACAACATTCACAGCAGAAGACTTTTAAAGAAGACATTGACTGCCGTTTTTGTTTTGTTTTTGTTTACAAATTTTTTGTATTTTGGGGGGGATATAACATCTTTTTGCCGTTCGTTTCATATCAAGATGTGAAATACTTATCACCGCATCTTTAAAGAAAGCGGGAAATTTCAAATGTTATTTTCCATCGAAATTGCTCGGATGTACGGCTTAGATGGAGTTTGATTCACTATCTAAATACGTAAGTAGTATAATATGTTGTTTACATTCAAAAGACATAGCATATAGCAGCAATGGAACTTACCTCAATACAAGTGTAAAATCGCTGCTTCTTGCTGTTAATTTCTTCAACTTTACTAAATACAAATAAATATTAAGCAACACTGGACATAAATAATATCATGGATGATGATTCATTTAAGTAATTAATAACACAGAAAATTATCATGATCCTAGTCAACAAGAGAAAAAATCACAAGTCATCGTTTGTTTCATATCATCAACAAAATATAACAATGCAAGGTCATAGCTATCTGGAGCCCATGACTTAGCTTACACTTTTGGGCCCACGGTCCACCCAAATTTAGTCCTTTGTGTTTTGGTCCCTGGCACCCGATTTTGGTTTTGAAACCTAAAGTATCTTAGTCTGAGGTACATAAGTGTGGTCCAAGTTTCATAGTTTTAAGATGTACCGTTTTCTCTGTAGGCTCTTATTCATCTCCGTCAGAATTACCCAGCTACTAGCCAGCCGGAAGGTTTTCAACGATTTTCAGGCACTTTTTAACACAGAACGTGTTATCGGGTCGGACTGATTTTTTTTGGTAGGTCATGGACCACATATCAGGTCATATACCGAGTTTCAAGATTGTAAATCCTTCGGGGCGGCGTGTGCAGATAGCTGAAACCCTCCCCAACTCGGGTAGGCTTATACAGGGCCGCGAGTTTTCGTCGTAAGCAGTCGCGTGCGCTTGGCTGCGGGCGAACGACCGTCGCCCTAGATATTACTGTTGTAATTGACGACTGGTGATGTGACCGCCCCCTGACGTCTCGAAAGCAACATGGCGGGAGTTTGTGGGATAGAACGCTCATGGCGCGTATTGTTTATATGGTAAAGTGAAGTTGTTTGAGCTAAAAATGGTTCACTATTGCTGTGTTCCCCGCTGCCAGAACCGAGCAGGGGCACCAGGAATATCTTAAAATATTAAAAAAATGAGGATATAAAAAAAACAGTTGATAATAAAAATAAGACGAGATAACGTCGGTGTAGTCAAGTGTCTACATTGAAAATCGGGTAGGCCTACTTGTTCTAATGGAGTGCCCCAACTTTTTAACACTGTTTTTCTCAAATAAAAAAACAATAACACACAACTTTAAATGATTTATATTATTAAAAAATAGTTACATTTATGTTTCATTTCATTCTGTTTTAATCAAAAGTAAGTTATAAGTTTCTCGATTTGTTTAGTCGGGAAACACTCCCGTAGGTGTAATTGTTATTATTTACTACAATTCAGAATGTATAATGCAACTACAATTCAGAGATTTAAATGTATCCGTCCTGATGGTCTAGTGGTTAAGACGCCTGTCTGGAATGCGGGAGAATGCGT
>JAMZAV010016623.1:0-10085 GCA_024449915.1 Sweltsa coloradensis | reverse complement strand
AATTCTGTTCGCAAACACTATTCCGGCTAAACAGATACTCCAATTGCGATGAAATTTTATGGAGGCCTTCGAAATCTCTGAACCAAGAACTGCCACATTTTTGAGCGCAATCGAAAAATTATTTCTCATGAAAATCGCAATTTTACGATTTTTTTCCATTTTTTTAAAAATTTCTTCAGCTTATAACACCTTTCATGCTTTATACGATTTTAATGATTTTTTCACAGAACCTTTATTTTATGAATTTAGGTATTCGTGTGAAATTTGAGCGCAATCGAAAAACTATTTCTCATAAAAATCGAAATTTTACGTTTTTTATTCTTTTTTTAAAAAATTCTTTGACTTATAACACCTACATGCTTTATCCAATTGTAATGATTTTTTCACAGAACCTTAATTTTATAAATTAATATATTCGTGTAAAATTTGTGCGCAATCGAATAATTGTTTCTTATGAAAATTTCAATATTACGATTTTTTCCTTTTCTAAATTACGATTAATTAAAAAATTAAGTTATTTTTTATTTAATTTAAAAAAAATCTTCAACTAAGTAATGATTTTTTCACAGAACAACAGAAAATCCGCATAACACATGGCAGCTCAATGCACCAATTACACTCATCCAACAACGCAGCTGGACATAAGCGTTTTCCTAGTTTACAACTTACAAGTGAATGTAAAATGCATTCAGAATGTAGACATTGTGCATTTCTTTTCTTTTTTACCACTGTGGATCTTTATATGGGTCACAAGACCACGTTTATATCTGAATCTGTGTGAACAGACGCCACAAACAAATTCTCTGTCCGTTGAGTGAACCTTTAAGCGTCTATTCAGATCACCTAATGAACTCCATTCTTTCACACACATCGGGCACTTGAATGCTCTCTCCTTCAAGTGTGTATGTAGGTTGTGATAAGCAACACGAGCTCGAGGTATTTTCTTATCGCAGATCTGACATACCACATACGTTAACGGATCGTGAAGTTTTGAGTGTTGTTTAAGAGCAAGTGGATTTTTATAAACCTTGGTGCAATCTTTACACTTGAAAGAGCGAGACTCACTATGAAAAAACATGTGATAATTCAACATAGACTTCAGGCTATGACCACGTCCACAGATTCTACAAACAATGGTTTCTTGTCTTCATGAGTCAAAGAATGTATTTTCAGTTAAGATGCAATATGGAAACCTTTTCCACAGTGACATTTAAAGGCACTCTTTTAATTAGGCATATGCACCATAATGTGCGTCGGAAGAACCGCCTTAGTTTTGAAACCGTTACCGCACAGCAGGGTTGCCACTGACATTTTTTTCAAATCCTGTTGGGAGGACGTTAAAAATCCGCAAATATCCGTGAAAAGTCTAAAAACGTTAATTTCATTGAACAAACTATGAAAATTGCTAAATGCGATGTTTATATTTTGTTACCATCATAACCTAAAAGTCGCCAAGGGCCTAGGCCTATGCACAGACGAGAATAAATGAGCCTGAAACATCCGTAGGCCTAGTTGCTTGAAAAGATTGAATAAAAATGTAAAATGTTACTTTTTTAACCTACAGAAAATCTGTTTTAAATCTGACCTGGTTAAAAAATTCTTAGGCCTAGCCGCCTAGGCCTAAGACCTAGGAATGTTGCATCAAATTTTGACCTAGGCCCATGTGTTGTGTCTATTAATAACATTGCAGTCTTGCAGAACTTGTTGGATGAGCGAAGCGAAGACTTCAATTTCACCGACCCCCCAAAAAATTTAGCTCGGGTGTTTTTTTTTTTTTTTTTTTTTTTTTTTTTTCGTTTTTCTGTCTGTTTGTTCGCTCTCTACCAGGCAAACGGCATATGCGATCTTGATGAAAATTTGACACGACCTTCGTTTTCTCTGAACTTAGACTTGCCACGTTTTTGGGTACAATCGAAGAAATATTTCTCATGAATATCGTACTTTTACGATTTTTTTCGATTTTTAGTGCGATATTTTCGTGCCATTTGGGCCAATTCTGATCAAACGGGTGGGGCTACAACGTTCATATTTCACATGGACATTAAGGTAATGGTTATGTAGTACCTTTTGAAAGAAAAAGTGGAAAAATTTAGCCAGAATCCATAGAAATAAAGCTTTTAATACAAGTTTTTTACGGTAAATAATACCAATTGACAAGAAACAAAAGAAACTTGACAACATTCACCTACAATGCGTAGGCAGCAAAACAAAGCACTTGCAAAAGTAAAGATATCCCACGCAAACTAAAACCTTTAAAAAGCTCATCCATCAACGCGGCGGGACTTTAGCGTTTTCCTAGTTAATAACATTTTAATCATATACTAATTCTATTTTTCATGTTTAAGATCACATAATCCAAACTTTATAAACAAAAACGAAAGAAAACGATTTTGTAGGCTCCAATCTCCATTGTTTGTCCTTGGCTGTTCAATTTATCTTGCATCCTCCCAAAAGCAACTGTTCTGGCCAGTTCTGGCTGTTACTACTACACAAAAGCAGTTTCTACAATGTCTGGGATACGGCTCCGCCCCCTATCTAAAGTCTTATCGATTATCGCCCCGCCTTCAATGTTTACAATCGAAATAAGCCCGTGCAGATTCAAATATACGAAAATAAGCATAGAAAACGTAATAAACGAAATATCCGTAAATAAGACTAAAAATCCGTTTATCCGTTTTGCACCCTAAATATCCGTAAAGCACCCTAAATATCCGTAAAAACGGATAAAATCCGTTAAAACGGCAGCCCTGCCGCACAGTTCACAGATGAAACTCCTCTCCAAGTGAGACTTAGAATGTTGCTGGAGATCTGATACACATTTAAACGTCTTGCCACAATTAGGGTGCGGACACGAGACCGGCCGATCACTGCTATCTCTGTGAACGAACATGTGTGTTTTAAGCCCACTCTTTCTAAAAAAAACTTTATCACACACGGCACATGTGAAATGTTTCTCACCAGTATGGGTGTACGAATGCCTCTTCAAAGCGGATTCACTTGCCACAATTAGGGTGCAGACACGAGACCGGCCGGTCACTGCTATCTCTGTGAACGAACATGTGTGTTTTAAGCGTATCCTTTCTAATAAAACCTTTATCACACACGGCACATGTGAAACGTATCTCACCAGTATGGGTGAAAGAATGCCTCTTTAAACCAGATTCATATGTGAACGTCTTGCCACAATTAGGGTGCGGACACGAGACTGGCCGGTCACTGCTATCTCTGTGAACGAACATGTGTGTTTTAAGCGTATCCTTTCTATCAAAACTTTTATCACACACGGCACATGTGAAACGTTTCTCACCAGTATGGGTGAAAGAATGCCTCTTCAAATCAGATTTATATGTGAACGTCTTGCCGCAATTAGGGTGCGGACACGAGACCGGCCGGTCACTGCTATCTCTGTGAACGAACATGTGTGTTTTAAGCGTATCCTTTCTATCAAAACCTTTATCACACACGGCACATGTGAAACGTTTCTCACCAGTATGGGTGAAAGAATGCCTCTTCAAACCAGATTCATATGTGAACGTCTTGCCGCAATTAGGGTATGGACATGTGAACGGCCGGTCACTGCTATCTCTGTGAACGAACTTGTGTCTTTTAAGCGCACCCTTTTCAAAAAAACCTTTATCACACACGGCACATGTGAAACGTTTCTCACCAGTATGGGTGAAAGAATGCCTCTTCAAATCAGATTCATATGTGAACGTCTTGCCACAATTAGGGTGCGGACATGAGACCGGCCGGTCACTGCTATCTCTGTGTACGAACATGTGTCTTTTAAGCGCACCCTTTTCAAAAAAACCTTTATCACACACGGCACATGTGAAACGTTTCTCGCCAGTATGGGTGAATGAGTGAACCTTCAAAGTGGATTTACTTGTGAACATCTTCCCACACTTAGGGTGCGGACATGAGAGCGGCCGGTCACTGCTATCTTTGTGAACGAACATGTGTCTTTTAAGCGCATCCTTTCTAACAAAACCTTTATCACACAAGGCACATGTGAAACGTTTCTCACCAGTATGGGTGTATGAGTGAACCTTCAAAGTGGATTTACTTGTGAACGTCTTGCCACAATTAGGATGCGGACAACGTGAGACCGGCCGGTCACTGCTATCTCTGTGTACGAACATGTGTCTTTTAAGCGCACCCTTTTCAAAAAAACCTTTATCACACACGGCACATGTGAAACGTTTCTCGCCAGTATGGGTGTATGAGTGAACCTTCAAAGTGGATTTACTTATGAACGTCATGCCACAATTAGGATGCAGACAACGTGAGACCGGCCGGTCACTGCTATCTCTGTGAACGAGCATGTGTGTTTTAAGCGTATTCTTACTAACAAAACCTCTGTCACACTCAACACATGTGAAACGTTTCTCACCAATATGGCTGTATGAGTAGTGTTCCTTTAGTTGGGATTCTGTTTTATATGTCAAGGTACAAATCGAACATTTAAAAGGTCTTAAGGTGGAATGCACATTCCTCACGTGTGCATAGAGTTGCCTCTTATGAGGAAAAGTTTTACTGCAGATTTGCAAGTTCAGGCTTCACTGCTAAGTGAGTGTACGAGTGTAGTTTCAGTGTTTTTGCATGACTATAAGATTTCCCACATTCCGAACAGGTAAACGTGTTACGTGTTGTGTCCGTATGAAGGAGTTCGTGATCTGCGAGGCATCTTTCTCTAGTGAATTTCTTGCCACAGAAGAAGCACACAAACAGTTTCTTAGCAAGATGAGTTTTGGAATGATTCTTCAGGTCACCTGAATGTTTAAACGCTCTCCCACACGAGCACTTGTACGGCCGGTCTCCACTGTGAGAGAGAATGTGTTTTGTTAAGATACCTTTTGTAACGAATCCATCGCCACATTCTGCACAATTGAATGGTTTAACATCAGAGTGGTAGCGCATATTATGTGCAACCAGCGAACGTTTTATAGCAAAATCTAGCTCACAAATATTATAAACAAACGGTTTCCTAGCCATGTGGGTGTAAGAGTGCCCTTTAAGCACGACTGCTGTTTTGAAAGTTTTACCACATGGGGATGGACAGCGGAAGGGTCTGTTGTCGTTGTGAGAGACCTGGTGACGTTTTAGTTTTCTCCGTGTTATAAAACCTCTAGAGCAGATACTGCAGTGAAATAGATCTGTCGAGCTCTGCCCACCACCCCTGGTGTTGTCTTTCAGTTGGCCCGGCTGCCCCACCCCCTTCTTGGAGGCGTTACGCTTGTTACCTTGGTTGATCTTCCGGGCAGGAGACTTGCCAACAACCTCAGTGTCTGGCGTTGAGTCGTCCGGCTGATGGTTGTGACGAGGAGACTCGGTTCCGTCTGCAACAGGAAATAACTTAAATCAGGCTCACTAGATGCATTGTTATTTATAAATGCTTCTTATGAAAAGTAGCATGCTACTCTCATTGTGACGAGTAATAATTTTCTTTAAGTCGGCTTAGGCCTGTAGAGGTAGATCATGGTCAATTGAAATCTGCCATTGAGACCACCTAGCTTAAAGAAATAGAAACGTTACAGTAGGTTCAATGTTTTAGAGCAATAGGAGCAAAAATTTATTTGTGGTCTTACAGTGTAGGATGAACTAAGCTTTAGTATGAGGATGCCTCCCGGCGCCCATGGTGGCTACCACTTATATTTCAATACACCTACCTTCGTTCTGGTCTGAATCTGATGTGCAGGTCAAGCCGTCAGCTACATTAACAGTTGTCGTCAGTCCAGTGTCGCCGTCACCCATTGTCCGAGCTGACTCTGAGGTGGAGCGACCCTCAGCGAGAGCCAAGGGGGTTTCATCCAGCTCTAGCTTAACAGGCCGCGTTGTTAACAGCCTGGGCTCTGGAAGAACGGTGAACCAGGGGCGAGTGTTAGCCAGCGGGACATATAGCTGTGGCTCAACAGCTGCTCGTCCGTGCCGGCCGCCCCCAGCCGAGGTCACCCCCTCAGCTTTCACTCGACGCGTCTCTGTGCGCGCTCCAAGGTTCACAAAACAAGGCTGAATGTTGAGCTTTGTATCATCCAATTGAAGTGGCTCCCTCAAGTCTTGATTTACTTCATGATTAAATCCACATAAAGAGGGATTTAAGGAAGTTATTGTTTGTGTTTGTGACCTACATATTAATACATTAGTATTACAGCATGAGTTTGGCGTTGTTGGCAGATCATCAGATAATGGATCCAAGGCTGAACTAACATCGGGAGTGGTATTAACTTCAGAATCGAGACAATTGTTTGATGAAGTTGGACGATTACATAAGTTATGCAGGAAAATGTTGCTAGCAGGTAAATCCAACAGGGGGTCAAACAAGTCAGGTCTAGCTTGACCTGAAGTAAGGAGAGGTTCAGCATTGTCAGGACACGGTGACTCTAGAGGGGAGAGCGAGGCACAAGGTTCTGTTTTCACTTGACGAGGCCCAAAGCGTGGGCCCAGGTTGACGAAACACGAGCGAATGGGGAACTTGCAAGGCTCTTGCTGAAGGGGGTAACTTGCTTCTGTCTCTATTGTCTGAGAATGTTCAACTGATGGACCGGGCTCGTAGGGGGTGCATGTACTTCGGTGGCAGCTGACAGACTGCTGCTGAGGAGGATCGTAAACCTCAAGTTTCACTGGAACCTGGGGTAGTTTAACATCGGAGGATTTAGAATTTGAGGGTGAATGGAATGCAAGAGGGTCGTCCATCTCAACCTTCACTGGGTACGGTTGTTCTAGGCCTAGTTCCACATAGGAAGAATCCGGAGCTGAGTTAACTGAAAGAGGGTTGTCCATCTCAACCATCACTGGGTACGGTTGTTCTAGGCCTAGTTCCACATATAGGAAGAATCGAGAGCTGAGTTAACTGAGAGAGGGTCGTCTTCTGCTCCAATATTCTCCAGGCATTCGACAAGTGTTGCCTGATTGCTTGAGGGCGGATGTGATGATAGCTGGGAGGCGGGGCCGCTAGCATCTTGTTTTACTGGTGGAGTTTTCACAGCCGCGTACCAGGGTATGGCCCCAGGTAGCTAGGAGTGTACACGGTCACCTTCCGATGTGCACTGCCCGGTGATTGGCTCTGCATTGTGTAGAGCGCCTGAAACAACACGATCCACACAATATCAACCATTGTGGGACACGGCACAAAGTCTACTTTCTTAGGTTGGGTTGCTATCACTTCAACCAATGGGCACCTCTAGCCTACGACCAACCCGGAGGGGGTTGTGGGGGAAAAGGAACTAAAAGGTTTGTCGCAAAAGTAAAATCACTGCCTATGGGTACACCAGGACTGGTATGGCTGATGAGAGACAAAACAAGGAGAAGAGCAGAAATTTAATAGCTAGGCCTACTAGGCCTAGGGCCTACCTAGGATGAGGATTGAATGATGGTAAGGTTGGATCATGGATTTATAATAGTAGCCTAGCCTACTGTTGGATAGGCTAGGCCTAGGCTACAAGAGGGAAATCTGGAAAGTGCAAAATCTAGAAGAATGGGACAAAATGCCTGCCACCGACTGCAGGTTGAAAAAACAACAATACAAGCTGGTTTTTACCTAGGGCCTCGACTAGGCCTAGGGGCTAGGCTAGCTAGGCCTAGGCCTACACAAAGGAGGTAGGCCCTAGGCCTAGGAGGAGGTAGGTTAGAATGCCCCCCAAGGTTTCATGGAAGGCCTAGGCCCACCAACGACGTCATATGTATTGTTTTCGGGGTGATTTGATTGTAAATTATTACCTTAGTTAATTCTAATAATCAATTACTTACGATACAATTTTAACCAAAATAGAAAACGCCTGACAGCACCTGTTATCGAGCACAAAGCAATTCGACTCACCGCCTTAGCGATGACGCATGGCGTGATGGCGTATCTGTCCCACCGCCACTCTACGAAGGCGCGGGAGTTACGAGGTTATGAAGAGTGATAGGTTCAATGATAGGTTCGATCTGCTCTGTTTGTTCTTAGATCCAAGGATACTATTATACACTAGATCTTCCAGCAGTTAACCATTGACTGGTTGGTGGTAGATTCTTCTTCTTTCCTCTATCTCCACCTCAGTTTTGCTGGACCGTGGTTGGACCCTTCAGCTCATTCTCCCAATAGGATGATGATTTGTCTCTTCCTTCACTTTACTCATCTCAGATTAGTCCAGTTTGTTTTCGAAGCATTTAATATACTGTCACCCAAACCACCCTTTTTGAACGAGCGTTCTATTCAACCACCATCCTGTTTAGGAAAGAATACGTTCCCACATCATTCAGTCCTACAAGTTTCCCTGTGTTATCCCCCTAGCCATAGTTGGCCCTGCTGACACAGTTCATCTCCCTCCAAACAAGAAATTAGCAACAACAATAACATTCATAGTCATACATACAATTCTCATAACCAGTGGTCGAATTAGAAAATCTTTTGTGAGAGGGGGAGGGGGGGGGGGCTAATTTAATTTTTTTAGCATACATCCCATTTCCTTTTAAAACTTGATTTGACCGATAAATGGGGGTTGGGGGGGAGACGAGCTATTTATGAACGCTTAACTAAGACAACTAATGTACATACTATGATATAGTGATTATATATTAATAGAGTATATAAATATGACCCATTCAGGATTTGCCTTTTTTTTAAAAAGTATTATTACTGAATTGGATAAAACTGAACATATAAATAGGTAAGTAAAAAATTGATAATATTGACTAACTATTGTTACGTATTTGTAATATTATGGGTTTTAGGTCAGACCATCTGAAAGACTGCCGTAGAGGGTTCGGGGTTGGAGATCACTTAGTTCATTCATTTTAAGAAATAAAGATTTGAATGTAAACAAAAGAGGGAGTGCAGGAGCTTACCCCCAAGAACTTTTATGATTTTCAGGTTATATGATTTGGCATAAATCTATGAATTTTAGAGCTGAATGAAATATAATGCGCTTAAGTATCTGATTTACAAAAGCGTCACACCGTGGCAAATTATAGCCATTTATCTATTCGGATGGTTGCCAAATAATATCTTTTGGGGGTAGATGGCATCCCTCTCCCCTTAATTTGACCACTGCTCTTAGTCTAGGGTGTCCATATTTTCAAACTAAAAAAGCGGGACAAATTTCCGGTGGTTGTAGCTGGGGTCTGGTGCGAAGCCCCAGCCGCCGGAGGTTTTTTTCGCCGAAGGCGAAAAAAATTTTCACCATACTACAATTATTTTGTCATTTTTAACTGAAAAATGGCACTCGGGGG
The DNA here is from genome assembly GCA_024449915.1 of Sweltsa coloradensis. Taxonomy (NCBI): domain Eukaryota; kingdom Metazoa; phylum Arthropoda; class Insecta; order Plecoptera; family Chloroperlidae; genus Sweltsa; species Sweltsa coloradensis. The sequence continues at coordinate 875 of JAMZAV010016623.1, read as the reverse complement.
ATTACCTTAATGGATAATTGCTATAGAAAATCTTGCTTTGCAGATCGTACAAAACACTTTGTCATTATCAGTCTCGTGTTTAACAAGGTAAGGAAAGTCCTTCTCAACATCGTCATTGAAAACACACGTTCAGGCGGCGGCATTTTACACACTCGCGCGTACGAGACGAAAAAACCATCTCGTAAAAGTGAGGTTATGAAGTAAAAATATGTTTTCAAATCAAAATTAGCTTTCCCACATTTAATTGCTGCTAATAATAATTAAATATCGAATTGCAGGCGAAGTAGGCTTGCAATCATACTATTTTTTTTTTTTTAATTTCCTCACAACAGCATTCCACTTTGTCACCCGAAAACCCCTGTTTTAGGAACAAAAACTCGTTTTTTATAGCGTCCCGTAAACTTACACTTACGTTTCGGCATTCTGATCGCTGGACGCTCGATCGAGATCGACAAGAACGGAAGCGATTCGCGTATCATGTTGCTCGGCTGCAAAACCACAGCAACTTTGTTGGGGCTCGGGACAATTCGTGTAACTGATGCCGTCAACCAACCCCACCGCCCCTCTACACTCCGCCTGCTGATGACGCATTCATTCGTGCAAAGTCAAGGCCAGCAGAAAAGTGTATACAGAATACGCGAAGAGTACGTTAATTTACAGCAGACGAGCCACGAGCTACACGTGAAATCGGTATATTTACAAAAAACGGGACAAAACAGCGTCCCGTGAACAGTTGTCGGGACACCGGGACAGGTCCCTAAAAAACGGGACTGTCCCGTTTTTAACGGGACGAATGGACACCCTATCTTAGTCGAGAACAAGCCCCAACAAAGGGTGATTATTACACACACTAAAAATATTAATTACTTGATATA
>JAMZAV010016622.1:0-10239 GCA_024449915.1 Sweltsa coloradensis | reverse complement strand
CTTTTTTAAGGGGGCCCAATTTTTAAAAAAAAAGCTGATTAACTTGATAGATCAAATATTCCATTTCGGTTGGAGTGAGCTCTAACCAAATTAGAGAATGTTTGTGTTTACAGATAAATACTGATCATTTCTTTCTCAGATAGCTTTAAAGTAAATTATAACTTACCTAACCCTGAGAAAAAGTATGATCAATTGATGCTTTCGAGAGCGTTATGCCATGAAAATCAATAAATCATATTATACTAAAATGAAAATTCAACATTACTAAAATCTAGACAATGATAGCACTGGAAATATAAAAAGAATAATACTTTTACACCATCATTAACGTGTTAACATTTACAAAAAGCAAAAAAAAAAATTGTTCTAGGGATTATAATGCTGACGTTGTATGTTCATGTATGGACATGACTGCGATGGTGGTCTCATTGGAGTGCACCTTTCGCACCTACCTGCACCTGCGCTAGTGATGTCGCCTACGTCCTATGGTAAATCTAAAATTTACTGAGTCTGTAACGTTGGACCCTAAGAATGCAATTTGAATATCGCGGGCTTAGGCTTTTGACGGGAGTTCGTTCACGTCTCGTCATAAATAGCAAAGATTGCAACACGTGTATTTAAAATAATTATTCAAGTGAATAAAGTGCTGACGTTGTTTTTCAAGTTTGTGCATGTCGGCAATGGTGAAAATAAAATAACGAGCAATAGTAAGCGAAGCATTTCATTCAGTAAGTTTAGAAATTTAGCAAGTTTTTCGCTTCCATTGGATCCACATTTTAATAGTTGTCGCTTAGGACTATTGGAGTATATATATATATATATATATATATATGTTGGTGACGTCATTTTGGATCCTCAGAATGGTATAGGGTATTTAAATAGCGCGGGTTAAGACTTAGACTTTTGACGGTTACCCTCCTTACATTGATATTTTGAAAAACGCGGGCAGTGACGCCATATTGGATCCTCAGAATGGTATAGGGTATTTAAATAGCGCGGGTAATGCTTTGGCTGCTGCTTAAGCCCTTATGGCAAATTTGAAAAAAGCGCGGGCCGTGACGTCATGACGCGTAGGCCCATTGGTGTTTAAGTCCGCGAGGACTGGATCCTCAGAAACGTATAGACTATTTGAATACTATGCGCGCTAAGTGAAAACACTTAACAGGAGCTATTAGTTAATAGCCTGTGTGATGTCATGAGGAGGCGTGGTTTATCTGAAGCTATATAGTATCACAATTATCCATTGCGTTGCATGTGTCTCGGTAGCCGAGCGGCTAAGGCGGCGAGCTAGTAATCCAAGGTCGCCCGAGGTGCTCATAGTTCGAGCCCGAGCAAAACTGTCGACTTTTTTTCCTTGCAATATTAAATCAGAAAATAAATACGAATTAAAAAATAATATATCAGTGAAATTCAAAGTACCAAAAATGGTTACTAGAGCGCGTGGAGCGCGCGGAACGCCAAGAAGTGGCGCGATATTTGAAAATTCGAAAATGGTGACGAGGACACGGCAAAGATGACGGCGAAACTAAAATAGCGTAGAGCTAAAATGGCGCTCGACCTAAAATGGCGACCAAGATGGCGGTAAAACTAAAATGGCGCTCGAACGAAAATGGCGGCCAAGATGGTGGTCGACCTAAAATGGCTGTTGAGCGAAAATGGCGGTCGACCTAAAATGGCGGCTGAACAAAAATGGCGGACAAAATGGCGGACGGAAGCACGTGACCGGAACCAAAATGGCGGCCGAAACAAGATGGCGACGGAAACAAAATGGCGGCCGGAAACAAGATGGCGGCTGTCACGTGACCGGAAATACGTCATCGACGCCATATTGGATCCTCGAGGATCCTCTTTATGGAGGCCGAGACGCCTTACTTTCCCTCTACTCTTGTGTTTTTCTTTTTAAATTTTTGTTTTTTGCAAGACCGGTCATAATTCTTAGGCCTAGAGCCTACTTATTAATCTGATAATAATATGTCTGTAAACTTGTAGGACAATATAGGCCTAGCCTACTCTGGCAAGATCCCTTTGGGTTTTTCAATATTTTCCCTGCTCACATCCCAGGTATTTGAATTATAACTGGTTACTTTAGCATAAAGGAGTTTCGTGTTTTCTACTGACTGACTGCTGGCTGGCGCCTACAATTCTCACGCGAGTTTTAGTATAAAAAAAAATAATAAATAAGTAAGTAGACTTTATTAAAAATCGTTATTTCTTAGGGTCCGAAATCAATTAGACCAGTAGGCATTCGTCGCTTGAGCTGTTGGAGGTATTGCACATAACATTACCTTTAGCCTTCAAAAACGTCTTAGGGTTCAATTCCACCATGGACGTTCTGCAAACCGACTTGCATCACCAAACTGTCTCGATACAAAAAGTTTCTACATCCAATACTAAATTTCAAGCATTATTTCAAGAAATACGTTCTCATTTTCAAGACTATAGCTGCATTTTTACAGATGGCTCTAGAAGGATGATTCGGTTGGTTTTTGTGCTTATACTACTGATGCAGGTAACTTCACTTTCCACCTCCACCCAATGTTAAGTGTGTAACTGTGAATGATGCTGAACTGTTTGCATTACTTCAAAGCCAAACTATATGTCCAAAGGATAACGAATCAAAGTTTCTAATCTGCACAGACTCTTTGAGTTCCCTGGAAGCAATGTCTGAAATTTATCCAAGTCATCCCATAATTCACAGATTCAGATTAAAACTTACAAATCTTTCCTATAAACAAAAGTCTGTAGTATTTTGTTGGGTCCCTGGTTCATTGCGGGATCTAAGGTTACGAAGTAGCAGACAAATGTGCAAAATCAGGATGCGTAAAGGACCGCATAGACTGTCAGCTAATAATTCCTTCAGATTTAAAAGCATTTTGTAAACAAAAGCTTAAAGAGCAATGGCAATATTCCTGGAACAAGATTGAAAACAATAAATTGCGTCACATCAAAAAAAGCACGTCAGCCTGTATCTCTTCACGTCGCTCCTCTCGCCGTGAAGAAGTGGTTCTGGCTCGTTTAAGAATCGGACACACATACCTCACTCACGGATTTCTTCTAAGAGGTGAAGATCCCCATTTGTGATGAGTGTGGCGAAGCTCGACTGTTAAACACGTTTTAGAAACCTGTAAAAAATATAGTAGTGATAGAAAAATTTAAATTAAAACCTTCCCTCAGAGAAATTTTATCAGACAAATCCACGACAAGCGATAATGTTTTAATTTCTTACGTAAAGAAAACCTTTTAAATTCAATTTAAATTCATATATATTTTAGCAATCAAAAAATTTGATGGGCACTGATAACTTAACTGTTTTTGTGCCCCAAAACCCCAACCCAAATAACTAACTAACTTACCGAAATATAACATAGTTGGTATCAGGGAAAAGTTCATTGTCATGTATTTTTTAATTGAGCCCGTTTCACAACGCACACGGCACACAATATCTGCATTGTGAGAGTGGATAAAGAGAAGTGTATCTGGCAGTTTCTTACCGTTCTTTAGGCTTCTCGCATTCAATTGCAGCATCTTCAGACCTGATTAAGCTCTATGTGAATCTAAATCTTGAATATCATCACTTGTTTAACAAGAAAATGCCAGAATCGTTAAAGATAGAGTTGGTAAATTGAGGTAGTACACACTCCCAACAAGTTCAAAAGCGATGAGCGTCTATCATTTTCTTGTAATCCAGTGGCTTCATCTTAACACAAGAACGGTGATACTGTTTGATACTGTTCCACACTCGAGGAATATTTGGGCTGATTCGTCCCAACAGTATTACACGAAGAGCATATGCTATGACCACCAATTGCAACCGGGCCCGTATTCAACTGCACGTCACAGATAAGGCTATCATGTACATAGCAAAACTAAAAGCAGAACATGGCCCTGCCAGAGCAGGAACGCGCAACCCTCTTCTCCCCCTACTTCTTCCAGCCAAAGAACAGATGTCAACATACCTTTGCTTTACAGCACTCCTACACAGCTTTGAAGAAGATATGTGACAATGATTAATTTTTAATTCATTGCTCCAGATTTGGTGTTTTTCTACATATACAAGTATTCTTCCCTAGTTTAATCTACTTGATCTGATTTGCTTATCAAAAAGTTATACACGTAAAAATTCCAAAATAAATATCGATCTTAATAGCCCACCTTTCATCTTGATCTGTGAAATCTCTTTCAAATTGACATGTGAGAAAACAATAACACAGACTGAGGTCTTTGGGCCTAGTCCAGATAAAAAAACTTAGTGTATCTTCAGTTTTTTGCTTACCATATTAAAAGATTATGGCTTAAACAATTCCTTGATATTTCTTGAACACAAAATAATATTATTCCTCTTTAAAAACCACTTTAAATAGATAGTCTTCATATCATAACATAAGGATAGGTGTTTGTTTGTTTGGTTGCTAAGGAAGTCAATTCAGATTCGTATGGCTATCCAGATGATGCTTTGCAAATCACTGACGAAGAGTCACCCAAATAATTATATCAAAAGGTTCCAAACACTAGAAAATGTTTTTAATTTCTTACAGATTGTAAAACGGTTTCTACTAATATAACCTAAATTTAAAAAAAACTAAATAAAGCTTTTTACTGGCACTGATAACTCTAATATCGAGTGTCATAAAACAGCATTAAGTTACTAACTTCCATAAATAAGAATGGCTTACTTTGAAACTATCATCAGTTCGTTATTTTAGTGGGTGCTTAGGCCCAAACTTACAGACGCACAGATCATATATATTTAAAAAAAAAAAAAAAAAAAAAAAAAAAAAAAAAATCCATGAAGCATGTTGACTTGCTATTCATTATGACGACCTTTGCAACTCTTTTCATGACAACGATTTGAAAACACATTTAACCTTATTAACCGTATTTAACATTCATACATAGTTAACGAATTATCTTGGAGGCGCGAATAATCTTTGCCGTTGAAGCGCCCTAAAACTACTGATACTAATACTAATACTAATCAATACTAAAGATAATTAAAATAATTTTTGCTTTTGATGTTTTTAGAACGGTCTGAAGCGTACACATTGCTATCTTTCCAAGTCCCAGACAACAAAGGATCGGCGCGCGCATCGTGTGGCAACCCCAGCACCTCGCACCATGACCAATCACAACCATAACCGCCTATGGTAGCTTCTCCTTGCGTGCATGGCCGTGATTGGTCAAGGCCACTGACTACGAGAGAAGGAGGCGGCCTCCTTCTCTCCCAGTCAGTAAGTCCTTTGTTCTTGTTTGAGTTGGATGTGTTTTGTGTCCGCTCTTCGTTCTGTTCTTTCATAGCCTCCCCAATACCTGGAGTTAGCATCTATTAATGCTGAATGTGTTGTTTAAAAAAGCTTGTCTGTTTGGTCCTAGTATAGTTCTGTTTCATCTTTGTTCACTTCAGGGGGCCATCAAAATCCAACTCGCAACCTTCTCGTGGTTTGGCCCGTGATAAGGGGAGTTCTTCTCGCTGAAACAAATGGCGAGCTCTGGGTCGTCGTCGGGGAACCCATTTCCTTTGACAACCTCCCCGACGGCGACGACAAAGACAACACGGACGGATGATGACAAAGACGTAGACGACCACGACGTGGGGGAACCCCTGCCCTCCCCATACGCTTGTGGCTGGTTTTGACCAGCACAGGCCTGTCCACCCCTTGTCCCCCCCCACGTCATCCCTTACGTCCCTCCCATCGTGTTGTGCATAAATATGAGACGTTAAGCAATATCCAATCAATCAATTAGTACTAGGAAGCTTCGCAAACCCTTTTTCAGGCGCGTTGTTGGATGAGCGTAATAAGTGAATTGAGCTGCCATGTGTTATGCAGATTTTCGGTTGTTCAGTGAAAAAATAATACCAATTAAATAAAGCATGTAGGTGTTAATAAGTCGAAATTTTTTTTTAAATAAAAAAAAAACGTAAAATTGCGATTTTCATGATAAATAATTTTTTGATTGCGCTCAAATTTCACACTCATATATTTATTTATAAAATTAAAGTTCTGTGAAAAAATCCAAACAATCGAATAAAGCATGTAGGTGTTATAAGTCGAAGGAATTTTTTACTATTTTTTTTAAATCCAAAAAAATCGTAAAATTGCGGTTTTCATGAGAAATAATTTTTTGATTGGGCTCAAAAACGTAACAGTTCTATGTTCAAAGATTTTGAAGGCCTCCTGAAAATTTCATCGCAATTTAAGTATCGGTTTATCCGGAATCGTGTTAACAAACACACAAAAATACAAACAGAAAAAAAGAAAACCATTCAGGATTTTTTTCTACAGTGGATTGGAATCTTCGCTACGGTCATCAAACAAGTTTCATTCGTTCAATTATTTTTGCTGCGGTTCGTAAAAATGCTTTGTTGAAAAAATTGTGTTGTGTTGGGGTGGGGTGAAATATATACAATGATCAATTGTCAAAACGAGAATAATAACATCATAAGAGGCCCTAGGAGTCGCTGAGATCAAATTCTTACTCGCAACCTTCTCGTGGTTTGGCCCGTGATAAAGGGAGTTCTTCTCCCTGAAACTATAGTCCATTTTAAGATCAACTGAGAGTAGCTGTTTTGGCGTTGCTTCCAAATGCAGAACAGTTTGGCTAGCCCCAACTTTCTTTGTGTCGTCTTAATAGGGGTTGCAGCTAGTTCGAGTCCTTGTGTTATTGTTGTCTGTTCGCCGATCCCTTCCTTCCTTCAATGGCCATGTTGTAAACTACCTTTTCTATCATAAAGTTTATTGAGGTCTGACAACGATTTTAGCCCTTCCCAACTCAGAGCCACATCCACAACTAATAAATTATTTAAATTAAAATTAAAAAGAATTAAATTCATATTCATATCATACCATATTCTACAATAAGTGGAACACATTTACGTATATTTGACACCAACGCACGTGCGTTCGAATCCCTCGTAAAAGACCTTTTTATTTCGTCATTGACTCAATAATGACATATTTTATTATTTTTAACTGATGTTTAACAGTAAAAGGCGGAATTCACAAACAGATACCAACAATCTTATGGTTATATTATCAAAAAACTTTTGCCACGGTAACATTGGTTATAATTTGCATTGAATGTGTGAGTGTATGTGGCGAGGGGGTGGGGGGAAGGTATCTTGGAAGAAACGTGGTCAAAACATGATAGATTGCGAACAAATGTTTTGTCACCATCTTATCATAATTTGGACGGTTCCTTTTCTATTGTTGAAAATAGTAACCAGCAACATATTATTGTTTTTATACCCAAATCGAAAGAAGTAAAAAGAAAAACACAGCCTGTACCGGGATTTAAACCCGGAACCATCGGCATAGGAAACATGAATAAACCAACTTAACAAACCCGTCACAATACTGAGATGACCCGTATTCATGACCGCCCTTTATCCGTCGATGCGCCTATATTTGCTTCGTTATTGTCTTCCTCTTGTGCATGTTATATTTTTATTATCAAGCAAGTTACTATAAACTGGAAGCATAGACGATAAAAGTTCTTTATTTAATTCACGGAGCTAAAAAGCCTATTATACAACCGAAAGTTGTGAACATCATGACCACCCTGACAGTGGCTTGCTTTCATATGAATTTATGTTTAATTTCTCTGCTTCCGATGCAAAATATCGTGGGTTGGTGTCGGTGGTGCCGACAGGGCTTAACATTAAAAACACTTTGACATGTATTTATGTATCAATATGTATACAGGATCGGTATATCTGTAGCTGTGTTTTTTATGTACATGTTGTGTTGTTAGTGTGTTACTGTATACTTTTATCTTTATTTTTATATTATTGTTAGATGACACAATCTACAATGATTTGTATTTTGTATAATTTATGTATTAACAATGGTGACTGTCCAGAAACAAATTAAAATTCATTCGTTCCTCTTTAAATTAAAAGACCTGACCCCACTGAAAATCAGTTGCGAGAATAGCACCGAGAAATACTCATAGAGCAGACTCTAAATCGGAATTTATTTATTTAAGTTAATTTAATATTCGATATCGATAGGTCATTTGCCACTACTCCGCGAGCCATATGCAGACTTGCGCTAAAGGTACATGCCACTATAAAACAACTATAAAAGTTATACACGGACTGCTACTACATGCATTTTCAGAAATATATTATTAGACGATAGTTTTACGAAATGATATGGTAATTTAGGAATACCATTAATGCAGGTCAAGAACGCACCACATTTTAAATTATATATTTTATTGCCTCCCCCCTTCCACTGAACACCACATCTCAGAACCTTACCACCCCCCATTCAACATTTACGAGCTACTCTAGGGGATGTCCAACATCGGCTGGGGAAAGGAACCGGCTTTCGTAGCCTGAGGCACTCTCAGTTCGCTGTGGAATGCACTATAATAGTGAACTCTGGGTCGTCGTCGGGGTAACTTTCCCTTTGTCGTCGTCGGGGAATTTTCCCCTTCCCTTTGACTACCTCCCCGACGGCGACGACAATGACAACACGGACGGATGATGACATAGACGGAGACGACCACGACGTGGGGGAACCTTTGCCCTCCCCATACGCTTGTGGCTGGTTCTGACCAGCACAGGCCTGTCCACCCCTTGTCCCCCCGCGTCATCCCTTACGTCCCTCCTTTCGTCTCGATTAGCCAAGTTGCATAAATATGAGACGTCAAGCAATATTTAATCAATAATCTAGAGCGGGAAAATTGCACGTGCTAATGTTTCAGACGATAGCACCTAAACGGTTGTTTATATCGTCAAATTTCGCAGAAATGTTAATACTGATCGGCTTTTCTATTGATATCCACCCTCTGTTGCAAAGAAATAGCATTGACCAATCTTTGCCAGACATAAGGTCGAAAGTCGAAAAATTGAAAATGAGTTCCATTTCACGAAATTTCCTTTAAACAAACAGTTAGAGGCCTATATTAAACTTGTGGTTTACGAAATTAACATGCACGATTAGGTCCATTTGATCTTTGAGGTCCAGTACGAAAAATTGCTTTAAATATATAGATAATCTAGTTGTTGAAATAAAATGCGCAAGTTCACAAACTGCGAGTAAATTACGTATATGTCACGATTTGTTTGGACGAAATAAATGAATTAATAAGAAATGTGAGAACTGGATTTTAATGATTAAACCTTTATGTACGTTTACGCTTTTTGCTATAAACAGGTTTTTAACTGTTTACTCTCCAGAAAATAGAAAGCTGGGCGCTTAAACTCGCCTTCACTCTAGCCTAAGTGACTGCCACAATTACACACTACACAGCTACACACAATTTTTACTGAGATGCAAAGTACCGTACTATATCTTGAACTTGCAGATCTTCATATGCCGCAGCAAAGATCGTTTGACCAAGTAACTGTTGAAGCAGTGTGGGCACAGGTGCGGTATACTGAGCGCACAGTCGTTGGCGCAATTAAATCGTAAATTGCTTGCTCTGGTGTAAGCGGCCAGGCAATTAGAACAATAGTATTTCTTCTTCCCAGCACATGCAAATTAATAATTTTTCAGGAAAAATTTTTTTGTCTAAAATAAAGGACCATCACTACAAATCGACCATAATGTAAATGCTTTGGCCGAAATGGTAACAACCGATAAGCAGACATTCATTAAAGGATTACTCTCTACGCTATGCAACTATATTATGCATGTGATTAAAACTGGTAGGCTTTTTTAAATGTGGACTGTATATTTATTTATTTATTTGAATTACTTTACTTTCAAACATAGTACACTCATTTCACATCCATTTCAACTCGTTCGTTGCTAGTGACTACTAAAAAACATATCTAATAACAAAAACATGATGTGAGGTCACAGCCCTCACAATGCATAATAATATTATGCCTTCTAAACTCAAACATACTCCCCCCGTTGATTGGAGATCAAAATACAAAGAAGTATTACATAAGACATTGAGTAGGGAGAGGAATTAAATGACGAATTGGTCTCTTCATCACGTTGCGACCTAATCGTATGTTGACAACTCGAACTAGCCCATCACTCCCTGGGCCAGATGCCTTTCTACGACCCCCAAGTTTCCATTGGAGAGGAGGCAGACGATCATCTCGAACAAGGCACACCATTCCCGGTTGTAGGTTGTTTTGGGAAGTAGACCATTTCTGTCGTTGCTGGAGTCCGTTGAGTAGTCCTGCCTTAAACGTCTGGACCTCACTGTACGTGAGCGACGTAATTCCAGGCAAAGCTGCTGTGCATCTGTGAAACTCTTGCCACGTGATGAAATTTC
>JAMZAV010016620.1:0-26219 GCA_024449915.1 Sweltsa coloradensis | reverse complement strand
ACCACCGCCCTGCCTGGTCTAGCAAATTATAATAGGATGTCTATGCTCAAAACAAATGCTAAGAATGATTGGAAATTTTCCCAGAAACACTTCAATTTATGATTTACATTCCTATTTGAAAATTCCTACAATCAAAAATTTTGTCTACGGACCAACTGAAAGGTTTTATTCAAAATGTGAAAAAAATACCTCAAACAACCTCATTAATCAATTAGGCAATTATTCTATATTTTCACTGCCTTATAAACGCCATCGGCACAAACATATTTTACTTTAATCTTCGGTATGATTATTTATGTTTACTTTTACATGTTACATGAACGAATTGTTTACATGAGCTTTAAACTCATAACCTATTTGTGAAAAATAATGTTAAATGATTTGTTTTGAAAATCACTCAATGAAGAGAGTTTTTTTTATTAATTTTCCCCCTCTTTTTCATAGGTAGTTATTTATATTCTTAATCTTTAGGTTCCACAAAAATTTATGTCAAGGTTGAAAGTAGAGAGCTGAAGGCTCAGGTATTTCAGTTGGTACTCTCTAAATATACTTATGTAAAAACAGTAAATATATATACGCAAGTCGAAAAAAAAACACACGACATGGATAAGATGTGGCACCTCCCAGTGATAATTGTGTACGAGAACAACCCACCCTTACTAAAAATGTCATATATGTATGTGTATGCTATTAATTTTTGCTTCGTTAGAGCTGCTCAATACCCCATCGTTAGTGCTCACTCGCTGCCAGAGATACTCGAAATCGAAAGTGGGAAAGCCAACTTCATGCCCCCCCCCCCCTCGCACACTTTCGATGTCGAATAACTCTGGCAGTGGGTGATCACTGATCAATAACAACTTTTGATTTCGTTTATCTCTGGCAGCGAGTGAGTACTAGCGATGGGGTATTGAGCACTATCAAGAACTAACAAAGCAAAAACGATTGGTATTAAATTTCAATTTTTGGAGATGGCGGGGGGGGGGGGGAGTCAACTTAAAGGACCTCAAGACATCTGAATAAGTCGGGTCTATATACCCAATTTCCTACTATTCTAACAAAAAGTTTCCAATTACATTCTTATTCCTCTGTTTACAATCTTGGACAATTAATTACAAAATAATTAAGGATATTGTTCCTTTATTATATATATATATATATTAGTACTTTAGACAGAAATTAAAAAAGTGACTACACCGGGGTTTGAACCCTTGGACCTTAGCTTACCGGCTATGCTCTTACCAACTGAGCTATGCGGCCACCAATTAAAACTGTCTAATTTTTGGTCTGTTTTGTACATTGTAAAACGTGTGGTAGAACAGATTGCACTGCCTATTAGACTACACATGAAAATAACTTAGAGAAATACAAACCATCTCTGTAACCCTAGAGTGGGAAATATGATGTTCAAACTTGGCTTTATAGTAGGCGACTATGACGCTGTTAGGTTAGTACTTTAGACAGAAATTAAAAAAGTGACTACACCGGGGTTTGAACCCGGGGACCTTAGCTTACCGGGCTATGCTCTTAACCAAACTGAGCTATGCGGCCACCAATTTAAAACTGTCTAATCTTTGGTCTGTTTTGTACATTGTTAATAACGTGTGTAGAACAAGATTGCACTGCCTATTAGACTACAAAATGAAAATAACTTAGAGAAATACAAACCATCTCTTTTAGCCCTAGAGTTGGGAAATATGATGTTCAAACTTGGCTAAGCCAAGTAGGGACTATGACGCTGTTATTTTAGTACTTTAGACAGAAATTAAAAAAGTGACTACACCGGGGTTGAACCCGGGACCTTAGCTTACCGGGCTATGCTCTTACCAACTGAGCTATGGGGCCCAAACCAATTTAAAACTGTCTAATTTTGGTCTGTTTTGTACATTGTTAATAAGTGTTTTAGAGCAGATTGCACTGCCTATTAGACTACACATGAAATGAACTTGGAGAAATACAAACCATCTCCACACGTTATTAACAATGTACAAAAACAGACAAAAATTAGACAGTTTTAAATTTGGGTGGCCGCATAGCTCAGTTGGTAAGAGCATAGCCCGGTAAGCTAAGGTCCCGGGTTCAAACTCCGGTGTAGTCACTTTTTTAATTTCTGTTAAAGTACTAAAAATATGATTCATACATTTGTGAAAAAGTTTTGCCCCCACTGGGTTCAAACCCGAACCCCCGGTTTAAGTGCCATAGCTCTACCAATTGGCTCCCGGGCCCCAAACAGAACAAACCTTTACTAACTGCTTTTTGTTGGGGTTTGTTGACCCCATGACAAAAAATCCAAAGAAACTGCAATGTAGTGTCAAATAAATCAATCAGTAAATCAAAACTATGTCCTTAAAGGGGGGTTATGCTTAAAATTTTAAAATTCATACTACCCAACCATGGGAGATGAGATGTGTTTGGATTTATCCTTGTGATCTTCAGATTTGACAGCTACATTGCAGTCTTCTTTTTGGTTTTTGTATGGGGGAAAAATCACAATCGTGGGGCTGTTGGTCTTTTTGTGGCTCTTTTGGTCTTGGGTTTTAGCGTATCTGCTTCAATGCAGAAGGTCCGGGGTTTCGATTCCCGCTAAAGTCAGAAGTTTTTTAACTTTTTTGGACTTCACCATCATTTTTTGTTTTAGGAGTTTGTAAACGGTGATTTTGGAGCCGTCCTAGAAACAAAAGCACATAGAAAATTTCGATTGTTTAATGGGCCCTTGTTGTTTCTGGCGTTGATCTGGGGGTTTTCGCCACTGTCCATACCACTGTTCTATTTTTCCTATTTACAATATCATTTTTGGTTGGTTATCGCTCACTCTCGATTGCGCGGGGCCTGCGGGTTGGTTTGGGTGCTTGATTTAAAGTCCCCCACTGAAAACATTATATAACGAGTGGGTAGACCTAAATAAAAATTTTTTTTTTTTATTTAAAAAGCAGTTAGAAAGGTTTTTTTTGTGGTCCCGGGAGCTCAATTGGAGAGCTATGGCACGTTAAGCCGGAGGGTTTTGGGGTTCGAAAACCCCGTCGGGGGAAACTTTTTTTGACAACTGGTATGAATCAAAACTATGTCCTTTAAAACGGGCTTATGCTTAAAAAAATTTTAAATTTTATACTACCCAACTCATGGGAATGGATGTGTTTGGATTTATCCTTGTGATCTTTTATATTTGAAACTACATTGCAGCTTTCTGTTGGGGTTATTCATGGGGGTCAAAAAATCACAAAAAATAGCAGTTAGTAAAGGTTTTTCTGTGGTCCCCGGGGTTTAATTGTAAGCTTGGACGTTTAAACCGGAGGTTTTGGGTTCGAACCCCGTCGGGGGGGGAAACTTTTTTGACAAATGCTAGAATCAATAACTATGTCCCCTTTAAAACGGGCTTTGCATAAAAATCTTAAAAATTTATACTAACCAACTCATGGGAGAGAGATGTGTTTTGGGTTTATCCTTGTGGGCTTTTTAATTTGGGCAGCACATTGCGTCTTTGTGGATTTTTGTCATGGAGGTCAACAATCACAAAAAATAGCATTAGTAAAAGGTTTGTTCTGTGGTCCCGTAGTCAATTGGGAAGCTATGGGACGTTAAGCCCGGGGGTTCTGGGGGGAACCCAGTCGGGGCAAAATTTTTTGACAACGCTTTTAATCAAAAACTATGTCCTTAAAGCGGGGTTATGCTTAAAAAAACTTAAATTCAAACTACCCAAATCGGGGGATAGATTTTTTGGATTTTCCTTGTGATTTTCGATTTGACAGCTACATTGCAGTCTTCTGTTTGGGTTTTTGTCATGGAGGTCAAAAAATCACAACAATAGCAGTTAGTAAAGGTTTGTTCTGTGATCCCGGTAGCCAAAGGTAGAGCTAGGGGACGTTAAGCGGAGGTTTTGGTTCGAACCCAGTGGGGCAAACTTTTTGACATGCTATGAATCAATAACTATTCCTTAAAGCGGGCTTATGCTTAAAATTTAAATCATATATATTATATATATGTTAGTACTTTAGACAGAAATTAAAAAAGTGACTACACCGGGGTTTGAACCCGGGACCTTAGCTTACCGGGCTATGCTCTTTAAGTTTAAACATCATATTCCCCAACTCTAGGGTTACAGAGATGGTTTGTATTTCTCCAAGTTATTTTCATGTGTAGTCTAATAGGCAGTGCAATCTGCTCTACACACGTTATTAACAATGTACAAAACAGACCAAAAATTAGACAGTTTTAAATTGGCGGCCGCATAGCTCAGTTGGTAAGAGCATAGCCCGGTAAGCTAAGGTCCCGGGTTCAAACCCCGGTGTAGTCACTTTTTTAATTTCTGTCTAAAGTACTAACATAACAGCGTCATAGTCGCCTACTATAAAGCCAAGTTTAAACATCATATTTCCCAACTCTAGGGTTACAGAGATGGTTTGTATTTCTCCAAGTTATTTTCATGTGTAGTCTAATAGGCAGTGCAATCTGCTCTACACACGTTATTAACAATGTACAAAACAGACCAAAAATTAGACAGTTTTAAATTGGCGGCCGCCTAGCTCAGTTGGTAAGAGCATAGCCCGGTAAGCTTAGGTCCCGGGTTCAAACCCCGGTGTAGTCACTTTTTTAATTTCTGTCTAAAGTACTAACATAACAGCGTCATAGTCGCCTACTATAAAGCCAAGTTTAAATATATATATATATATATATATATATATATATATATAAATAGTTTATATTATTATTATTATTATTATTATTATTATTATTATTATTATTATTATTATTATTATTATTATTTTACATCCATTTTTTTTATAACGTTGAGTGTCGAATGAGCACAATACAATAAAACAATAATAATTATACACAAAATAGTTACTTTAAAATTATTATATTAACTTATATAAGGTTTCAAATTTCTCAGTAAATTTTTGTCACTTCTATAAATTGAATAAATTGATTCTAAAAAATAAATGTAAAATCGATTAAATTTTCAAGTGGAGCCTATTTAGATTTGGTCAAAAAGGTTTAAAATAGAAACGCGCTGAAAATCAAACACGCACTTTCAGTAATGCCCTTTCTAAAGAGGTTCTGACGAGAGGACTAAAATAAACAAAGCTGAAGAACAACAACAAAAAAAAAACACCATTCTTTTTTATGACTATCATTGTTATGTCCTGTTTAAACGAGTGGTTCGCGATCTGTGAAGCTTCTTTTTATTGCAACGAGCGTCAGCGAACGTTGAAAAGTCACGAGAATCTTCACAATCGTTCAGACATTCTCATTATCCTGATATTCAGTGAGCACGACCTCGCATTGCCATTAAGAATTACGACGCACTACAGTTACTAGACGTTCAAAGACGCCACGTTTCTCAGATCAGTTAGGGTTTACGACTTACCACACAGATATTTCAATTTGGAATTAATTCGAAGGGAGTATCGGCCAACTAAAATGTAATCTCATATAGAAAAGAGAGCAATTGCCGATTCGCCGCCAAGCGAAACTGTAACTATGGCTGTGGTTACTAAACTAAAGTTGAAATTGGTGTCGGTTGGTTTTGAAAACAAATAGCCATTGAATATTATTGATTCAATTCAATTTTAGTGGTGAAAAATGACTTCAGGTAACACTAAGTATATGAATATGAATATATTATGATTGTAAGTGTTTTAGCAAAATGTTTGCTATCGTTGACGCCGTTTCTTGTCAAGAGACATTTTAACATTCTTTTTTAAAAAAATTGTTTATAATTTACTGGGTCGCTTAAGACTTAAATTTGAAATAATAATAATAATAATAATAATAATAATAATGATGATAATAATAATAATGAATATCTGGTTTTTAAGCATAAGCCCGCTTTGAGGACATTATTAGTCAATGATAGCAGTTGTTATAAAAGTATGCCCCGACTGGGGCTCGAACCCAGAACCTCTGGCTTAACGCGCCATAGCTCTACCAATTGAGGTACCGAGACATAAGACACACCTTCATTAAACTGCTATTTATTGCGACTGTTGACATCCATGATAATAATCGAACAGAAGACTGCAATGTAGCTGTCATTACTGAAAGAACACATGGAAAAATCCAATCACTTCTCATCTCCCATGAGTTGAATACAACTGCTATCATTGACTAATAATGTCCTCAAAGCGGTCTTATGCTTAAAAACCTTATATTCTTAATAATAATGATGATAATGAAGAGTAGTGACCATAGATGTCAATCACTAGCATTGTATTGACTGGAGAAAACCTTTCAGACAGGATTGCCAGTGGCGGGAAGCGATCGGTCATCTCACAAATCAGAGTCTCGCGTCACCTTGAGAATGAAAATGTAAGATTTAATTATAATTTAGATCTATTTTCAATCCACGTGTATAGTAAATGTAATGTATAGTGTGAATGACATGCCGAACATATTTCGGGAGAGATTGAAAGTAGGAAGCAAATCTGAAGCTTGTCAAATGAGAACTGAACAGACTGAAATGAGATTGAAAGATATCTGGGCTAAAAATGAAGATGAATTTATTTCCTGTCCATCCTATCCGTATTATTAGCAACTTCTTTATTATTCTCATCCCACATCGTCCACCCACAGTGAGTTACGATCCGCCACTACTATTCAAAAACAAACTCAAATTAGATATTATCTAAAACCGTCCCCAACAAAGATATTATTAATCTTTCGTCAGGGCATATTTGATTTGATTTGACACATTATTATTTTGAGCCATATTCTGTTTCCACTTTTCAAAAATACCATTATATATCTGCCATAATGAGAGATAAACACAGCATTGTTTTACTAGCTGATTTAATTCAGCACCAGTGCACCACCATCAACGTTAAAGTAGTTTATTTACTTACTCTCAAAGAAGAGTAAGAGTCAAACCTAGTCAGCAAATTATTATTGGTGCGATGATCTCATTGGGGAAGATACCCTATGTATGTGTTATTATACTTCGCTTTAATACAATAACATTTTAACATTATAATGGAATCTAGCGTAGTAGTTATGAGATACACACATTATTGTAACGGGGTGGCGGATATAAGAACGAACATAAAATATGTAATAAATATAAATAATAAATAGCGCAATCCATGATAAAGCGGTGTCATTATAATGTTCACATTATCGTTTCTAGTCGCGTCGCTCCGAATGAGCACTCACAGTGAATTACCAGAACTTCCAGCTAATTCGTTTTGGGATGAGAAGCATCTTTAAACTTTCCGTAGACAACGCAACTTTTAACTGAAAGCTTCGAGCTAAGCGACGTGTGCACTTAAGCACGATGGACATTCTATTAGAAAACAATGCCTTGACTTTGCAACGTTGTTGGAGGAACCAAGAAGCACATTATGATGTGCACCGTTCTGATCGGAAGAAACAAGAGTTACTAATTCAAAATACTGTTGAAGTATATATTTTATTTATTTAATTAAATCAAATTTTCGTGAAATATTTAGCTCCTATTGTCTTCGAAATTACAGTTTCCGAAAACTTTTAAAAATTTAAACCAAACAATGGATAATAGGCAAGGTAGATTTATATATTACATAAATTTGAAGAATCAAATTCAATATCTTAATTTACCTACTTGAAAGTAATCTTATAATAGTTATCAAATTTCTTTAAAATCTTCTTTCTTACTAGTTACCGTTATAACCATAGACATGAACAAATAATCGGGCACGAAAGTTGAACTGACATTCCAAATCAAATATATTGAAATGCATGTATGGCCTACCTCCTACACATATATTTTGAGAATCTATGTGCGTGCCATGTATTTATCATTGAAAAGGAGAATGCTAAGACCAAAGCACTACGTTGTTTCCTCCCAGCAATTTCCATTATAATGATGCCTACAGTTAGTCACCTGCGGCAGGGTTTCCGTGGGCAGTTTTATTGCGAGAAATTAATTAATTGCATATGTTGTCATAAATTTGCATCAGTAATATTATAATAATGCATAAACGACCAAATATGATTGTGTTAAGTTGCAAGTAATTTACATTCTAAGAACAGGTAATATACATGAAGAATCACAGAGAAGTGAGAACAATAAAAAATATATATTTTATCAAAGCCAAATACATTAATTATCAATCATTCATTCATATTTGACCGAGGATAGTGAATCAACCAGGTACACAAAATTGGTTTCAGTGTTGGACGCTATGGTTGTAAAGCAAATTAGATTTTGTTTTTCGATTGTCGTAAATCTAAATTTCTTCATTTCAAGACACAGTGAGCTTTTTTTAGTACCACTCTTCAATCTTCAGTTGTTGGGTTACTTTTCATCACGTTTCACCTTAAAATACATTAAAAGTCGATCGATGAAGTAGTCAATTTGCAAAAAAATATACATTTAAATATATTCATCATAACAAAACAACTTTTTTAAGCCAATTTCAAATCTCAAATAGGTTTAAAATGTAATCATTAATTTTATAGAACTGTCCAAATCTTGACTAGTTTTACACGAAGATAATATTCACTGTTCGTCCTGAATGTCAAGCGTATGCTCGTCCTGAATGTCAAGCGTATGCTTGTCCTTATAAGCAACACGTTAAAGCTGGGCTAAGTTCCCACCTATCATCATGTTCGTCTGTGACTTTTTATTTTGAGCTTGGGTTCTCAGAAAATGCTGTGTGGGTATGGAGTCAATATTATTTATTTTATGAAGTATATACGAGTCGAAATGTCAAAGAAAGTTTGCTTGTTTACATTTTACTTTGATAGAAAAAGTTACGCTTTAAATAAACTGTTACTTATTTTCTCTCGAGATTTATGTAAACATTTGTGTTTCGTCTTTTAGTAATACTCAGCTATATAGGAATATGTTTCTTCACGAATAAATCGGTAGAAAAGAAGAAAACTTCTTCTGCATATTTTATACTTAGTATAAAATGACAACACTACAACACTTCCAGTAGACACTTTGAGAAATATTCGTCTCTGTTGAAGATTGTATGTTGTTGTACATTTGATCATCTGTAAAACGAATGACAATGTTCATTTATAAAGGCTTTACATAGCTGCATAGATAGATGGGTACATTTATTCAACTTTCCGTGTACATTGCACACTATGACATATAAATAAAAAGTGAAAATTATTTGTTAGAAATCAATTTAATTCATATTAAGCTTTCTGGATATAGTGTGTTATAGTCGAGATGGATTTAAAAATGTGACTTTTGTATTTTGTATTAATTATTATTTATTATAAAACATTCAACATTGTAAAAAAGTTAGTCCAAGCACATCCAAGCAACATATAGCAGTTATAAAACTTTGTAATGAAATCGATTAATATGGGCAATAATTCCATCAATTTAGTCTAGATGTGATGTAGTTTTATCGAAATCGTGATTAGTTTCTTATTTTGTAAATTAGACGGTGATAGGTCCAATTATCTCGTACGATCGAATTGAATGCTCAATTGCGACATTCGATTAAAACGATATGTTAGAGTGCTTGTTGCAAGTAATGTGATTAAAACTAGTACTCAACTCAGTCAATAGTACGTTTTAATTCAATTGCATTATAATTCGATTGCGCATATATTACGTGATACGTCCAAAATGGACGAGGATGATCTGGTCGGTATAATTCATTTTGCTGCGATGAAGCTGAAAAATACGGTTAAATATCCATTGACGTTCAGTTGAATTTATCGCCATCAATTTAAATCTTGCAGCTGAAAGGCTATTGAATTTTATTTGAAAATGCATGCATAATTATAATAATTATTTTCGAGATGATACGTTACGATAATGCGAGTGCGAATGGACGATGGTGTGCCTGGGGCCGTGCATACATACAAGTCGAGTCGTCGTTTTTGAAACAAGATTTTTCACATTTTAAAAATCAAATTCAAACGGGCTTCAAATTTTGTTTTGAAACTGTTTATAAAATATGTCGAATCCTAAGCAGATTAACCTTATACAAAAATATTTAAAATGTCATGCACAATAGCTTATTATAATTGGCTGCAATGGGTTAGGGAACATAGTTTGACCCATTACTATTTAAACTCCAGATAAAATGTTCCACATATTATATTTAGAACATTCTTTCACGACGCAAAAAACTAATAACCGCCACGATACTAAGCTTTTCAATCCAGAAATTACAAAATCCATGTCAGCGGATATCGAACCCCGGACTCCCGATTGCCGGGTCGGTTGCTTTACCCCTTGCTACCAAGACGGTAAAACTTAATAGTTTTAAAATTGTTAGGTGCATTTAGTTCCTGAATAGATTGGAACAGTACTGCCAACGATTATGATACCTTTGAAACTGACCACCTTAACATTATTTATAGTGGGCATAACCTAAAGCAGGTATGAGCGAAGGTATATTTTCATTCAATTTAGAGGAAACACTCCCGTATGGGAACATATTTTTATGGAAATCAATCACTTAACACCGCATTGCCGACTCGAAACCATAAGAGAGATAATCTGTAGGCCTATTACTAAAAAGAGATGACCCATTTAAAGTTCTACCCGATATGGACGGATTTGTCTGAGTTTATATAAAAAGAGCAACCTAGAATAAAAAATGGACAATATCCGTCCCTTTATCAAACAGTAAAGTCGGCGTCCACCTGGATAATTCATCAAAAAATGAGTAAACACCATTTTACAAAAAATTACTTGATTTATTTGGGCCAATGTACAACAATGATAAATCAATGTGTATTGGCAGCTGGACAATTAACTACTGGATGATCACTGGGGCCCAGAGTACTAATCAATACATAGAAACATGTACAGAAAGAAATAAAATAACAAAACATATTCACAACCAAAGTATGAAATCAATAGTTCAATAGTACATACATTGGATGTATTGAGATCGAAGTAAAATAATCGTCCTTGTGCGTATTGGGTATAGGCTCAATTGATGAAGCAATGTTTTATTTTAGTGGCACGTTTTATACTGGGAACATTGTAGTTGTGTAGAAACTAGGTAGGCAAAGCACCCCCCCCCCCCCAAACAAAGTCTGGTGCTCATCTGGGGGCTCAAGGGGGTAGGGGGCAATCATGAGCTATATACGACACCAGCTTTTGGAGGAGCGTAGGACAAGATTTCAATTTTATTACAGCGCCAGTGTTTGAGGCTGTGGATATTTATTGTGATTAATTGTTTAGCCCAATAGCCTGGGCAAGCGCGGCTACTACCGGTATTTTATGGGAAACACTGACCTATTTATAGGTCATGTACGTACTATTGAATTGTTTGCTACCAGTTCAATGGTACTACAAAATCAAAATACACAAGTTTAATAAGAACTAACAAAGTATCAACTACAATATACAAATACATTAATATTGTTTTATTAAAAACGTACGTCTCACCAATCAAGTGGAAGGGTGGGAAAACTCATCAAAGGATTACAAGGATTTGTCCAATACGTATGGGCCCCCTACTATGGAGGTCAGACTTGAATGATTTGCGATTTTGTATTTCTTGTTGGCCGCCGAAATCACATTAGTGTCCAACAACATACAACAACAAAATAAAAATATTTCAAAAGTCATTTTTTAAAATACCCAAACACATAACATTTATGTTACAAAACATAACATTTAATTATTTATTTCAGAAAGTTCAATGAATTTAATAATAATACAAAAACAGTAGGTGTAAATATTATTAACTAAACACATATTATCAAGTATGAATATTCAACATTATAGGAAATTAAATTTGAAACAATATGATTATGAATGTTCACAGTCTTAAGGAGACAATCATTAATAACTTATTTTCCCCATTTACAACTATAAGATACAAATATTTATTCTTTGTGCATGTTCACTTGTACTTAAGTACAGGAGAATGTCAAATACTTTACTAAATAGAAACACGTGTCAAGATATTCTAACCTGGCTTTACATTTTAATTTACACAAAATTGGTAATCTTAAAACCAAGGTCTATTTATTTTATTTATGATTTAATAGTATATTTAAGGCTGCAAACAGAAGATAGCTACAGGAAGCCTGAAAAAGACAATTATATTGTTCATTATCTGAATAAATACCTATTGGTTTAAAGTTTTTTAAATCTGCGGGTTGTAATAAAACGTACATTTATATTCACTATGATCAAGCCAATAAATAAAAGCAGGAGATTATTTGTATGTATAATTATTTTAAGTCATCACTTCAGTACCAAAATGAGGATAACACTTATTTACAAAGGACAACAATAGGGCCAGATAGTGCTTTAAACATAAGTTATTTACACTTAATGCATTGGCCTCTTAAAAACTTTGTTACGTTTTGAAAAAGTTTTTGTTAAGTGCGGATGCAATCTTACGAAACGTCAAATATTTTTAATGAACACTATAAATTAGGCACGAGGTACATTCGAACCACATCGGCCGTATTGAAAGACTGACACAAATTAATTAAAATTGTACGTATTTAATATAGATTAAGGTGATCAATGTGATTTTTTTTTTTTTTATTCGCAAAACCTAAGTAAAATTTCGTGAATAGAGTGAACACTGGCTCTAGTAAATCATCAAAACAATTGTTACCAAATTTTTCTGAGCAGGCTCATGATAAAATATTGCCTGTCTCAAAACTAATTTGAATTTCGTTCAACCTTGCCACACCATTCAACGTGATGGCTGTGTTTACTATACTAGTGTTGTTTGGTGATGAAACTGAAGATTTTTTAATATATTATTTTGAAGCGGAAAGATTTGCTGTGTGACGGAATCAGTAAGATTAAAATGGTTAAAATGTTTTGATCTTCTACTGAGCCAGGTTCAAATTATTCCATTCCACTATTTTATACTTTAATTGCGTATTGAAAAAATTGAAAAACGTGCTTGAATTCCCTTCAATTAACGATTATATACAAAAAAGAATGTGATTTGAAAATTCTTATTGCTAACAAAGCCATACTATCAGATAACTGACAAGTGTCTTTTGCAGCAGTACACATTACATTACCTTACATTTTTTTTTAAACGGCCTCCGTCCATCCCAATATAAGCCGCCCAATTCCTCGCCTCAAACGTAATCAAACCGTGCACATTGTGTCGTGTCTATTAATTCCGTAAAGCTTATAATTTATGAGTGAACTAGTATCAACCGCACAATACTCTTCCACGGGAGCAGTCAATCTTGAAGCTGGGGCCCTAGCTTCAAGAGAAACTTCCTACCATACCTATAGGCTTTTTTTTTACTATACGAACAATACTAAGATTAGCTTATTCTACCACTGAAATACTTAACTAAAACTAGTACTATACTAATACTACTACTATCACATTTACAAGACAAAATAGGCCTACTACAACATTCTAACCATTTATACGGTAAGATTGTGCTGTGAAAAACATACTACACCAGCCTCGGATCACTAGGGTAGAGATCCAGCTCGCGATCAGAGGTGTAAGATCCAGCTCGGATAAGTAGGTGTAGAGAAAACCAGATCGGATCAGTAGGTGTAGAGTTCCAGCTCGATCAGTAGTGTGTAGAGATCCAGCCTCGGATCAGAGGTGTTAAGATCTCCAGCTCGGCCATCAGGAGGTGTAGAGATCCAGCTCGATCAGTAGGTGCAGAGAATCCAGCTCGGATCAGTAGGTGTAGTAGGTGGTACTGGCCGATCATTTAGCGTTACCCAGGGGGCACGTGATGGCTTCAACAAGATTAACAAGTTCTTGCAGATCTTGTTAGCTCATCGGACGCGGATCGGAGTTACCCCCAAACTAAACTAATCAAAAACTAATGCAAACTAATCAAACCAAACAAACAAACAAACAAACAAACAAACAAACAAACAAACAAACAAACTAAACAAACAAACTAACAAACAAATCAAACTAATCAAACTAATCCAAACTAACTTAAACTAAACTAACGGCCTCCTCCATCCCATATAGCCGCCCAATTCCTCGCCTGAATCGTAAATCAACCGTTGCATCATTGTGGTCGTGTCTATTTAATTCGTAAAGCTTATAATTTATGAGTGAACTAGTATCAACAGCACGATTACTCTTCATTCGAGCAAGTCAATCTTGAAGCTGGGGCCCCAGCTCAAGCGAAACTTCTTACAATACATAGCTACTTATACTAACAATTCCATATTAGCTACTTCTACCACTAAAACTACTTAACTATAACTAGCTACTATACTAATCTATACTATCACACTTCTACAAAACAAATTAGGGCCCTACTACAACAGTCTAGCCATTTTACAGTAGTACTGTGCTGTGTAAAACATAAATTGTTATAATAACAGAGTCGCCGCTTTGATTCAAGAATCTTAAGCAGAGCAAGGAAAGTGCAAACTAGATAATATCCTGTGATTAGTGTGATTAATTTAGATTACATTAACATCTTAAACTTGATTTGCCGAATAGGTAAATATCTAACCCAACATCCGGTAGGCAAATTCTTAAACAATGCTGCAGGTGGATTACGCATTATAAAAAAATAAAAAAACAAACAAAACACACAAAAAAAAATTACAATGTTGAAAGTAAATTGATAAAGTGATATTGAATTAAAATTGATAAACATTTAATTGGTGAAGAAAATTAATTAAACATAATTGAATGAAATATAAAACATTAATTGACTGAAATTGTAAAACATTAATTGAATGAAATTGATAAACAATAATGAATTAAAATGATGTAACATTAATTAAAGTAAATTGATAAACATGTAAATTAAATTGAAGAATTATTAATAATCAAAATACTTAAAAATCATATTGTTCTTCACGATGTCACAGATGTCTTCTCTGATGTCTTGAGGTTTTTAATTGACGGATGGGTTGACTCTCCTGCTTCCTCTTCTCCGTGAACAAGTATAAGTCATAAGTACAAATTTAGTTCCGGTCTTAGGAATTCTCTAGAACAATAGTTCTCAACATTAGCAAGTAAAACAAAAACAAATTACTATTAGTGCGTGTGCGGGTACCCAAAATTAATTAGACATTTAGACAGTTGAAGATGTATAATTCATCAATCGAGTATGATACTGGGCAATCGTTTGATTTGGTTGTTATTCTCATTTAAAGCAAAGAACCAAGTCCTGAATATATTGTTATAAGAAGTATTAAAGTTGCGACATTGAAACGCCAAGATAAAACTGCTAAGTTGAAAATAAGTAGTTGCCCAAATATACACAGAACAATTAAAAATATCAATGAACATTAACATAATTAGTAAGATGGCACAGAGCATTGAAGGAGGACATGGAGAGCGACACAGCTGCATTCACTAGTGATAAAAATATTGTTAAGCATTTAAAACGCAAACAAGAGAAAGAAATTAATACTAGTACTCTTGATACTTACTGTCTTGTCCTGTTGCCCCTCGTCAACTCTGCTCTGGATCTAGTCTACGGTTCTGGGGTCGCCAGGTCGCCCGCAAAAGTCTGGCCGCGCGTGTTGTTGGAGCTTCCCTCATGGGTCTCCGCTAGAGCCGCGTCGGACGGGGCGGTGCTACTCCGTCTCAGTGTTGTCTTAATCAAGTGTCTTGACGGGCCGGCCAGTTACTTTGCAAGTTACTCTGAAAACCAAAGCGAGACACCAAAGCAGAACAGGCATCCCAACAAGCTACAGCACAAATTGAAAACTTAGCAAAAAAAGCACAAACATTGTTGAAATACTTAATACACTGGTAAGACCTCTGGCCAAAGAAAATACACCGCCACCAGAAAGGAGGAATGCACTAAGTCTGCAAGCAGTCAAAACCAGAGAATAGGCACTTCGTATGTTATGCTATTCTACAGCACCTGTGCATTCCGAGATTGACATTCATCGTGAGATTACTAAACACAAAACTGATACATAACTTTCCTAAGTGACTGCTCATCCTTACATCACCTGACGTTCCGAGTATGAAATTCGTCGTTGAGAGTTCTATCATATACAATACAATAACCTTCTTAGTACTGCTCTAAGTAAAAAAAACTCATCGGATGACTCCGATTGAGCCACTTAGGTTTACGTCAGTCGGACAGTTACCCCTCTACGCGCACATGGGGACCCTAAGCCGGGGAATCCTCCCTGGGGATTAGCGCGGGGACACGGACTAGCAAACACAGTGGGCCATGCAACAGAAGGGCCAGGGAGACCGACCTCAACGGAGGGCTAGCTGGATTCGCTTAGGGGTGTGGGGACCACTCGGCGACCAGGAGATTTCACCCCGCACAACACAAAGGCGCCGGTTCACGGTCACAGGTACAGTGTCGATCGGCACTTAAGGCCATGGTGAAACTCAGATCGGATAAAATATAGGACTACTAGCCATAAAGGTTGGGAATCAACGAGGGGTTATTTCAATAACGGACGTCAGGGAAGCAGGACCTGTCAATATGGTGATATAAATTTTAATTTATTCTGATCTTAGCAACAAAAAACTGTTCATGATCTCGAAGTTCAGTTGTCTGAGACTCCAGTTTAATATTCCTATGTTAGTTTGTTAAATTACTATTCTTAATATCTAATATGTTGCACTGACTTTGTGAAGCAGACAGGTTCAATATGGCTGGATAATTTAAATCTAATTCTATTTGATCTTAGCAAAAACACTGTTCTTGATCTGAAGTTCAGTTGTCCGAAGGTTCTCATCGTAAACGTTCATTATCCTAGGTTAGTTAGTTTAAGTATCCTACAGACCTTACATACAAAACCTGCCTAGTATGTACACTTAAGACCATTGTCAACTTCACCCGGATTGAGCCGTTCTGATGTATGTAGTCGACGGTGTCTCGCATATATTCTCTTGATAAGGGCGGCAACAACAGTACCCTGAAAGCCAAAGCGAGACACAAAGCAGAACCAGCATCCAAACCAAGCTATTACAGCATAAATTGAAAACTTAGCAAAAGCACACCATTGTTGAAATTACATTAATACAATTGGTAAGACTCGGCCCAAGAAAATAAACGCCACCATAAAGGAAGGAATGCACTAAGTCCGGCAGCAGATCAAACAGTGAAATTAAGCACTTAGTTATAATTGGGCTCATCACCTGACGTTCCGAGAGACATTCGTCGTTGAGATTACTATTCTTCCCCAAAGTACTGCTATAAGTAAAAAAAAACTCATCCGGATATTGACTCCGATTGAGCCACCTTAGGTTTTACGTAGTCGACAGTGACCCCTCTACGCGCACCATGGTGGATCTAAGCGATGTGGACACGGTACTAGCAACACAGGGGCATTGCACCAGAGGGCAGGGAGACCGACCACGGAGGCTAGCTGGTTCGCTTAGGGGTTGTGGGAACCACTCGGAATACCAGGAAGATTTCACCCGCACACACAAAGGATCGCCGGTGTACGTCACAAAGGTGACAGTGTCGTCAAGGGCACTTAGGCCAGGTGAACTCAGATCGGTAAAATTAGACACTAGCCTCAAGGATTGGGAATCAACGATGGGGTTATTTCACAATATACGACGTCAGGGAAGCAGACCCGTTCAATATGGCTTGATATAATTATTTAATTTATTCTTGAGCTTAGCAACAAAAAACACTGTTCATGATCTCGAAGTTCAGTTGTCTGAGGTCCGCGTGTAAACGTTTTATTATTCTATGCTAAGTTTGTTAGTATTCTTCTTAATAATCTAATTAGGGCCACCGAACTAATCCCCCCCCCCCGAAGTTCTGTTGTCTCATGTGCAAATGTAAACGTTTTATTATTCCTATGTTAGTTGTTTAAGGATTCTTCTTAATATCTAATTAAGATCACTGACTATGAATTACAGATAAAAGACTGGCAGGGTTAAGACTAAGCCAAGGCCGTGTATTGTAAGCTAGGGTTGAAGCTAGGCCCATAGGGCGAATCACTGTCTATTACCCTCTATGAACACCCCTGGTGGCTAAGTAATCTTGATGCTGAACTATTTCCGGGGAACCGAACACTCCTCTTCACATCTTATCTTGTCATCTTCTTCGTGCTGTTTGCTTTAAGGGACTTGGTGAAGACCACAATCTCCTTGCGATGCGGGGCGAGGTATCAGCTGTAACAGAAAACATGCTGTTAACACAATCGCAGGAGATTTTTGTATATTTAATTTATACAGTTCACGTTCATCATTCGCTTTTTATTTAGTGCACAATCTCACCTTTATAAATCATATAGGCCCAAGACAATTCATTTAAATTATATTATAATTAGTGCTCAAGTTTAATTGATGAGTTAAGTATTAGGGCAGGACAGCAAAGCATGGTCAATGTACAATGATACATGCACACAACTCACATGTTAAAACATCTGGAAAACATGTTTCTTAGCGTTGAAATGATCCGAGTAGAATGTTGTAGAGATGTGCGGTAGAAAGTGTGAGGGAAAGATAGCAAACAGGGAGGAGCTGCTAAATTAGTTGGAAACGAAAAAGATGAGGAAGAAACGCCGAGTCTGGCAATAAAAACCAGTGAACAACAATGCAGATGGAACTGTGGCTTGAACCCAGGGACTCCGGGCCTCTACCTACCGACATTCCAGAGACTGAAACTTCGCTTAATTATTCGTATTTGTTATGTTGATGACCTGATTGTGTGGAAACAATGATGACATTTGAAATGTGAGGAACAGTTTAGCTATATTAAAATAACAATATTATGCAATCAAATATTAGTTAGTTAGCATTCTTAAAAAAACACAGAATATTTCAGAGTTTGTCTAAATTATTTGATTTATATATTGCAACTTTCAGGACAGCGAAACATTTACGATGGTCGATAAGAAGTTGTATTGCTCCTGGTCGCGTAATGTATCAGTTTGTCAATAAACTCTTACCTGGTGGTGTTGCTCCTGTGGGACGTTCACACAGCAGATGTGACGTCTCAGAGATACTCGAACTTGAAGAGAAGTGGTCCGACTCTTGCCGCGGAATACAATCAAGTCCTCTTAGTCCAACATGAAAGTGGTGTGTTGCTGAAACAAACGGTACACATACTTATAGGAAAGATATAGGGTTCTCCGCTTGATTAGTCAAATCACCCAATCTGTAATGTTCTCCACTAAACAACACTATTGCAATTTGTTTATAATTAATTGCCATGGAATGCAAGAATATGAAATCACAGTTTCAGTAAAGAATAATACTTGCGGCACATGCAGTGGCTAGAGCAGGCGTGTTGGCATTTGAGCACCACCTCGGGTGAAATCTACATGACCCAGTCGTATATAAATAGTTAGCCCATGCGCGTGATGTCAATGACATCGCCTTAATTATTAGCCATTGAGTTTAGAGATTGTGTACAAATCACGGTCACACCATGACACACAGAGTTGACCCAGTCACCCTGACTGATAGCGACGACGTCCCGCTCACATCACAAAAACTAAACTCGGTTTACATCGTGAAAATATTTTAAAACGATAACGAAGCATATACTTTCAATAGAATTCTTGACTTGTCACTTCTGTTAACTATTTTTACCTTTATTCTTCCTTCACCTTAATAATATTATAAGATGATGCGTTAATTGATTTGACGAAAAAACAACAGATGTAATGAGAGTCTACCACTACAAAGTAATATAACCGATATTCATTCTGATTTGATTTGTTATAATCGTAGTTATGGATCGCACTCTTCTATAATTGATATTATATTAATCTGTGTATGTATATATGCTAACTATGGTATTTATAATTGGCTAGTGATAGCCTATGTATGATACGTCCCCGTATACCAACGAATCGCCAAATATCAATTCCATGAAAACAATTTATTAAGGAACAAAGATAACACTAACAAACAAAATATAACATAAAATAACAATCAAGATAATTTAATAAATAGGCACTCCAACAATGCTGTGTTAGCATTTTGTATCTTTTCATAATACAAAATCCTTCGTATAATAGGTCAAGGCAATTATGTCAGAGATATGCTGTAATGACCAAACAAAATCACGGTAGCGGAACATAAGCCTAAAACTCCAAAATTCTTGGATACGAAATACTCAAACAAATAGGTAAATAAAAATACGTGTCTCTCGTCCCTACCTTCATACAATTATTAGCTTGACGCCACTAAACGTAAATAGAATCGTGAAGATGAACCAACCGATTAATTAATGTTAGTGTTTAATAATGATGAAATTTTTAACTTTAAAATATTATAAACAATGTAGCCGTGACAAATACCTCTACGCACAAGAGGCTCGGTTAATAACGTAATTTTACTACATAAAAAAGAACGGAAGTACAGTTCGCGTAAATTCACTTTCTTCGATTGATTTAGGTCTTTTTCTAAACTTGACATGTAAACACTGTGAGAGATTGTCATGTAGGGTCTAGAATTGCACAAGTAAAATCTATCGTCTTCATACCGTCATCTTGAAACAACGACTTCGTGCTCGAACTAAACAGTACGTGACCCAGACTAAAACCCTACGACAAATGAGTGACAGTGACACCCATCAAAGTGGCGACCCATTGTTGGTTCCGAGCTGTTGACAATAGTTAAGATTGCCATATTTAATTTCACTTTTTCTCTGAGGGGAGAAATTCATCTAAAACTCATCTCATTCATTTACAAAAATAATTGAATTCTAATTCTAAACGAAATCTCGTCGATGACAAGTCATATCGATCTGGTTTCAATTTTTTTTTTTTACAAAATA
This sequence comes from Sweltsa coloradensis, assembly GCA_024449915.1. Lineage (NCBI taxonomy): Eukaryota > Metazoa > Arthropoda > Insecta > Plecoptera > Chloroperlidae > Sweltsa > Sweltsa coloradensis. The sequence goes on along the minus strand of JAMZAV010016620.1, from coordinate 5,615 downwards.
AAATAGGTAAAGTGTCCACGTAAATCGAACAACAATTTCAACATAAAACGTATTACTTATCCGACACTCTGTTTGTTTTGAAAGCGTTCCATGGTCAGTTTACTAAAAACTGAAAAGACTGCGACGTCGAGAACACGCGCGTGGCACAACTGTTCAAACATCCAATGGGTTAAGACAATGAGACATCAAGTGCAATAGGCCCAAACTAGTTGTCTAGACAAGTATAATAGGCAATGATTGAAAACTCGTGCTCAAAACAACATTAAATTAATCAGTTGATTATCGACAAGTTATTTTTTATACACGGAGATATTACCTTAAATATCCACCAAATTTTATAATTGGACTTAAATAATAATAATAAATGTCCGAAAGAAAAATCAAAGTGAATTTTGTAACACTAAATAATCGCGTAATTGGTACCTTCACACTATACTCCAGCACATGTACAAGGACTCAATGTTTGTAGAATATTAAATTCATACTCTTACCTGTAAGCGGAATGATGGTTCCCCCCGAAGTCACTGTGGCCCAGCTTGTATGGAGATACTGGGGCTCGTCGTACAGGTCAACGTGTAGGTGATCTCTGCAGTGGCACCGGCCGCGCACTATATAGCATAGTTGTGCATGTCAGCCGGGTACACAGTGTTCGGCGTCGTACGTGTGTTCCTATTGGTTCAGGTCAGGTCACGTGCACATGATTAGTGTGAATTACATTAAACAGATAGTCTTACCAATACGTTCAGTAAACTTTGATAACATAACCATGATTCATTATTTAATGAAATATTTATCCATATAAGAAGGTCTCGATTCCCCTTTGCACTTCAAAAATAAATATAATTTGGTAAAGTTACCGGTTCCACAGTTAGGGCCCCAGGGTTCCAGGGTAGACGAATTATACTCTGTCGGAATACGTTGCTTATACGCTAAAAAAGAGTATTTATTGAATTTAAAAGTTTCTTAATCCTTTAGAAAGAGTTTTCTTACGATGGTTTTTTAAATTGCGAAGAATTAAAATATCAAAAGGATTGTGTCTACAATTTAGCAAAGTTACACGGAGTGATACTTTAATTGGGTAGTTTAATTAGCTGTTTAATTAGGTCGGTATCCGGATGATTAAGAATAATAAGTCTTATGCTTTTAATTAAAATCGTTAGCCTTGTTAAAAACGTGAATCGTCAACGAAGATGCTTTGTTTTTAAATATTAAGATCTTTCACAAAGGTATAAAACATTTTCCAATGATCACGTTAAGAGGCGTTATGTTTTTCTTGTGAATTTACACCTCCTTTGAGTGTTATTGATTCTGAGCTCGGAAGTCGTCGTCCGGGTTAGTTCGAGCTAAATCGTGATGAAACTCGGAGACGAAACCGCATGGGGTATCAAGCAAGCCTATGCTGGACAACCCAGCCACAGGCGATATACATACCTTCCTCGTGATTGTGCAACTCGGTAACCTCACATTTGAATGTCCAATGGAATCTCTGATAAAGAGATATTTTAGCTTTATATTATTTGTCACGGCTTCACGAGAAACGTTGAATCCCAAGAGTTTGGGGGATCCACCGATCATTGTTTCGTAAACGGTCGGACGACATATTATATTAGTCCACGAATGTTTCATTTCCAACCAGGACCCTTATTCTGTAACTATGTAATAATTGTCACTTCACAGGCCTGTGACAAGTTATCATTTCACGTGAAAAGATATCACGTGAAAAGAGCGATTTGAAGGCCAAGTGAGAAACTGAGCTGTCACAAGCACAGGGATTTGGTTAAACTTCAAAGCTACTGACCCAAACCGTAGCACGTTAAGTATTCAACCAATCAGAATAGGCAAATAATGTTAATGGCGGTTTGTTATTTCTTTTTTTTTCTTTGTTGTGTGTTCTCAACCTGGCCTACAAAATGTCAGGCTAGGACTAGGCATAGGCCTAGCCTTTCCTAGGCTGTCAGTGTTGCGCTGGGCCTAGCTTTGAAATTTATTATCATATTTAACACACTTCTTCCCCAAATTTTTAATTTTAAAGAGCATTTTTGATGGGCTGCTACCTTTGGTAAGAATAGGCCTAGGGGCCCAGCCTACGTGTATCTTGTGACAGTCGTAGGGCTCTAGAAACATACAATTAGTAGATCCTAGAGCCTATGTAGGTTGGCCTAATTATTACAGTAGGCCTAAGCTTTAAGAACTACTTATATTGATGTGCAAAGGCCCTACATTGCACGTATAAGTTCACATAACCTCACTTTGCAAAACAAAAAACAAATACATAAAACCTCACTTTTTTCTTTGAAATCAATGAAAAAGTATCGTAAACATTTAAAAAGTAATAAAGTAACAAAAGGAAGGTTAAAATAGCACATTATAATACATTTAATAGCTTTAGCTTTGTTTAATTAATATTCTTTGGCTTAACAAGCTTTGTGATAAGTTCTCACAAACATTTTGTCAGTGACAACTTCTCACGTGAAATAAAATGACAACTTTCAAAATGGCGTTACAGAATACCAAACTGGAGTTCTCACTTCATTTCACGTGACAAGTTGTCACTGTACGTTATAGAATGAGGGTCCAGGGGTCGAATTTTGGGCGGAGTGCTCTTGGTAAATTACTAGTCCGAAATTAAAAACACTAGTCCGTATTCCTACTGCAAACCACTACTAGTTCTACTTTAACTTAAATACGTAATTTTGTAATACTGTATTATTTAATTACATAATATTTGGCTACCCTTTACAATGGACCGTGTTTATCTCCTACGTTAGGTATCTCAAAAACAGAACGAAACAGCGAATTTAGTTGTTGGTCAAACGTTAGCCACGTGTTGTCCTGTTAGCCAGCGTTCTTGGAAAAAAGCGCGCACACGATTCTTCTCATATTTTGCATAGTCTGCAGTAGGATTAGGTTTCCCTGTTTCTTGTTGGGGTGATCAAATCTTGTAAATACCGACACATAATTTGTTGACCGCGTAGTTTGAAAATTAAGTACGCAATTTATGTTACGGCCTCACCAAAAAAAAATCACTGCCTCGGGCGAACGGGCGAGCGTTAATTCGAGCCCTGATTAAAATGCTAAATAACCAAATAAAACGTGATCTACTTAGCAATGTGCCTTGTTAGCGAACGAAGCACGTTGTATTGAGTAGATTATATCCATCTGACCGAGCCTCTATCCTTGTCGCGGTGTCTTCCGTCTCCGACCACTTCTCTTCTGTCCCTGATTTTGATTACGCCTCCACTATGGACGGGCATTATGTAGGTGCAACGATAGAATAGACAATAAGGTATAATGCTCTTCAGGCTTGTCAACAGGACGACACTCTAATTACTAGGCTGATGCACGAAAGTGATGGAGTTAAATGTCTGTATTAGATTTAGTATACTCTTACGACTGCATAACTTATAACATCATATTGGTTATATTTCATAGGTGACCATACTATGTACCAATACCATGTATCTTATAGAGGTTGGCTACAATTAAAGGGGCGTCCATAGCCCTATGGAGCACGCCTTAGCCAATAAATAGCAAATATCAAATATCACACTCTTCTTCATCCTCCCGCCTCTCTCTCTCTCTCTCTCTCCTCTCTACTCTCTCGGTTTTAATTATTAATACATTAATTGTTTTATTATATTTTCGTGACATTTGGGCGATTTTTTCTGAGACCAAAACGGGTGGGGCGACAACGTTCACTATTTCACACGATGGACATTAAGGTTATGGTAATTGTAGTCACCTTTTGAAAGAAAAAGTTGACAAAGTTACCTAGAATCCATAGAAATAAAGCTTTTAATATTAAGTGTTTAATGCTAAATAATAACAAATTGACAAGTAACAATCAAGAAACTTAGACAACAATCACCTACAATGCGTGGGCAGCAAAAACAAAGCAAAAACAAAAGCACTTTGCAAAAGTAAAGATCTATCCCACGCAGACTAAAAACTTAAAAAAAAAAAGCTCATCCCATCAACGCTGGCGGGACTTCGGTGTTACTAGTTTCAAAAAAATGTATGCGTCCTATACAGTTGTGATTTTATTTGTATATTTGTAAATGGGTAATTTGCTGGGTACAAATACAATTTATTTGCCGAACGGAATGAGTCACCACTCTACAGCGGAACATGATGAACACCGTGTGCACGTTACCGCGTGGTCAATTATAGCCGCTATACTAGACCCGGCGCCTCCACCAAATGTGTCCGTTTTATTATTTGCCGTTGGACTCGTAGTAATATGGACCGTTACACTAAAACTGTTGGAATATTGTTTTGAAATAATGAAATGATATAAATTTCATGACGACTGTTACGTATAATGAATAATCAACGATTATGAATTTTTATCTGCTGGACCGGCACCTCCACCAAAATATTTAAAAATTTCAATATTGGTCGGGTCCGACTTGTAACTGTTAAAATTGTATTTCAATAGAGCTGACCGTTATTTAAACTCTTAATGATTATTCAACTAATTAGGTCAGAAGTCAGAATAGTGTAATAGTGTATTTTTCTGTACCATCGACCGGACAATAAGTGGTTTTACGTAGTTAAAATTGTAAAAGTATCTACCTGGCAAGTCCCAGTATTCTTGTTTTATGCCTTATGAATCAGTTATGTCGAGCTAACGTTTAAATAATCCTCTCGTTAACAGTGGAGGTAATAAAATATGCATCTAGTTTGCGCAGCTTAAGAGTATTCGCCAGGCGTTCAAGGGATTGGAGCGCGTGTTATTAGTACCTTACTCACGAGGAGAATATATCCAAATTTCAATCTTAATTGTAATTTTAGTTTACCACGAAAAGAAACTAGAAAAAAACAACACTAAAACACACCAAATGCACTCTAAATACCCTCAAAAAATTTCGCCTGCGGTTGCTTATTTATGGGGGGCGAAGCCACCCATGATTATGTCCCTAGGTCTGAAACTGCCCTGTAGCCCCACATTAGAAAAATCTCTGCGCATGCCTATGCCTGCCCCACCGGCAAGGCCTGGAAAACAAAGGTGTGTCCTACAGTTTTTTTATGTCTACAGTCCCCTTATGCGAAATTCAAGGAATTAAGTCCTTGGCTATTGTACCACCTCTGGCCGATATTATTTGAAAGTTTGAAGAAACACGGCTGAAATTGTTTTTCTGAATGAAAGAGGGCCTTACTAAAAAACAGGAAAAAAAGGGAAAAACATTTTTGGAGGGACCGTAACCTTTTACTTTTTGGCCATTATGTGTTTTGTTTTTTTGACAATAGTGTTCCAGCACAGTTATTGCAAAAATTAATTTTTTGAGAATCGGTTTTTCTGGAAAACAGTTTCTTTACACCCCTTTAAACCTACAACTTCAACTAAAATGGACAAAAACGATTTTTTTGAAAATACAGTTGGTTTTACGATTTTTTTTTGTCAAACGGTACAAAATATATATTTTTTGGATTTTTTTGTATCGCTGGCAAAAAAAAATCGTAAACCTACTGATTTTCAGAAATCTATTTTTTCCCCTTTATAGTTTTTGAAAGTTTTGTAAAAAGCCTTAACAAGGTTTTTTAAAAAAAACATATAATCCCAGGAAACCCGACAAAAAAAAAAATTTTTAAATTTTTTTGCAACTTCTGGACTG
>JAMZAV010016617.1:0-11017 GCA_024449915.1 Sweltsa coloradensis | reverse complement strand
TAAAATTTACTAAAATTCAATTAATAGATGATTAGTTAATAATTTTTAATATGTTTCATTTATTCTTCTCCGTAAATAAGCTTTCATTTAATACCAATGTCGACTGTGTTGTCTCCTTTAAAAATTTTTTGTTGGTTAATTAATCAATTAATTTTATTAATTCAATTAATAAGAAAGTTACAGGAACTTAACTTGGGGCCATCGATTTTTGGATTCCTTGTGGTCATATTAGTAAATTCACAAATTTTCATGCTTTCTTCACGATTTGCACGATTGTTAGGCTTATAGACCCCACTACTAATGTTAAATTTAAGTCTGTGTTTCAGTGTGATATCGTTCTGTCTCCGCGCTTCCCGGCGTGCGTTAGTGTCCTCGAATAAGTCGATAAATGTGTCTTCACCCTCGATACTGAGCAATGTTACACCACTGAGTCGCCTCTCACTCATTGAGCTGCGCAAATAGTTTTTAATTTATTTAAATTTAGAGAAAAACTTTTCGGCACTGATGTTTACAGTCGTTTCTGTCATATTTACTGCAACTTTGTTATTAAAGGATCCCGCCACCCTGAGCAATCAATTAGTTGGTTTATAACTATATATAATATTTCCAAAAGGGGTGGAACGTAAGGGGTGGTGCGGGGAGACGCGGGGTGGACAGGTCTGTGCTTGTCAAAACCAGCAACCTACATTATCACAGGAGGCGCAATATGACCTAACGGTTGACGCGCCCTTTAAACCTTGAGTGGTTAACCTGAGTGGTCAATGACCGACCATTCCACATGTTGTGACTAAGTATTATATTAATTCACAGAAATGTATTTCGCATACAAACTTAAAACAACACCCTTTCTGGGCCCGGGGTAGAATTGGTCCAGTGCATGGCATCTGCTAATCGTACAAGGCGATTCAAGAGAAAAGTCCGCCTCGCAAACATCAGCTAGTATAAAGGGTAGAATATTACTCCCGAATCTAGAGGCGTGCTCGGGCAATCGTCGTCGGGGACCTTGCCTCCTTCCCTTGACGACCCCTTGACGACGATGACGACAATTCCACCAAGAACGATGACAAAGACAATGACGACCGCGACGTGAGAACCCCCTTTCCTCCTCTTACCCGTGGCTGGTTCTGACCAGCATGGGCCCCTCCTCTCCCCCCACCCCCCTAGGTTAGAGTGGTGCATTATGACCTAACGGTTGACGCCTCCTTTATCCAAATAAACCAAACCAAAAACTCATCAAAAGTAATCTATTTTACAAAATTTTATTCACATCATACACCTTTCTTTAATTTCTTTATTTTCATTCACATACATAACTTTTGTTTAGCTACTACTTTCATCATCATCATTTTATTTTGTTATTTTTACACTTAGAAAACTATATAATTATCAAACACACCATTAACTCATCTCATCAATTTTCATTATCACAGGCGGCGCAATATGACCTAACCGGTTGAAGCGCCCTAGTTTCTCACGTCGTCGTAAAGTGTATTAATACTTCCATTTCCTCCCGCTATAATAGGCTATTTACAGCAGTCGTCGACGGAATTCCCTGCCCACTAACTGGATGACCTCAAAGACGAAGACGAGAGTGACAACACGAACAATGACTAGGACCGTGACGACCACGACGTGACCCCCCCTACCAGCATGGGATTGTCCACCACACAACCACTATGCTTGAGAGGCGAATCATTACCTGATGGTTTATGTGCCATTGATCCAAATAAAATAAAATGCTCAAATTTATAAATAATTTATATTCAACGTTTTATCTATCCATATCAGAGGTTGTGCAATATAACTTACCGGGTTGAAGAGCACTAGTTTTTCTCTTTGTTTTGTTTGATAAGCGTGGTTGAGCGTGTGTGTGTCTGGGCCCGAGGTAGAAGTTGGCCCAGAGCATGGCTCTGCTAACCGTGGGCGAGGAAAGAGATAAAGTCCTTCTCGCAAACATCTGCCTGTGGGTTGGGGAGTATATTATAATATTACTCTCCTATACTAGAGGCAAGCTCTGGCAATCATTGCCGGGGTCCTTGCCCTTTACCCTTGACGACCTTCAACGACGATGACGACAATGACAACACGAACGATGACAAAGACGATGACGACCGTGACGTGAGAACTTCCTTTCCTCCCCTTACCCGTGGCTGGTTCTGACCAGCATGGGCCCCTCCTCCCCCCCCCCCTCTCTAGAATAGAGTGGTGCATTATGACCAAACGGTTGACGCGTCCTTAATCCAAATAAACTAAACCGTAAAAGGCGATTTAAGAGAAAAAGTTCACCTCGCAAACATCAGCTAATAAGAGCGGAGTAACTGCTAATCCTAGAAGCGAGCTCTGGCAAGCGTCGTCGGGTACCTGGCCCCGTTCCCTTGACGACCTCCCCAACGATACCGATAATGACAACACGAACGATGACAAAGACGATAACGACCGCGACGTTAGAACTTCCCCTTCCCCTTTCCTTCCCATACCCCAATCACCCCATTTCCCATCCCCAAAACAAACAATTACCATCAAAAAAGACCTAGGTCTTTATTTGAACCAAAAAATAACACTCGACACTATGGTCAAAAACTATAAACCTAGTACAAAATTACAAGAATTTTGACAATAAAATCCTTAAAAGGGGAACACAACATTTTTTAAAATATCATCAGTTGCAATTGCAAAAGCGATTCAAGGAGTAGCAGGTACTGTAAAATCAGTACGGAAACTGGGGGAAATGGATTGCTTCTGGTTGAGACTGCTAATGATAAGCAGTCTGAACTATTATTTAAAAACCCACCAAATTTGACTACCTATTTGAAATCGAAGTTAAGCCGCATGAACAACTTAATAATTCTAAAGAATTATTAGTTTTTTGATCTAAAATATGTTACCAATGAGGAAATTAAAGGGGAAACTCTCCAAACAGGTGGTCATTGACTTGTATAGAATAATGACCCGTGTTGATGGAGAAGAATTTCCAACTGGCACAACAATCCTCACCTTCAACAATAAGGACTTACCTGAAAAGGTGTTAGTGGGATACCACATTTTAGATGTCAGAACCTATATACCAAACCCCATGAGATGCTTCACCTGTCAAAGATTTGGACACACCAAGAATTCTGTAAGCCCTGAACCTATTTGCAGGAATTGCGGTTTCAAATCTCATGGTGAAGTGCAGTGTGAACATCCAAACGAGTGTGTCAATTGTAGTGGTCCACATGCTTCTTCTTCCCGTGATTGTCCTAGAGGGACGGAAGAGAAGAAGATTTGTGAGATAATGGCGGTTGACAAACTTCATGTTCATGAGGCAAGGAAAAGGTATAGACAAATTACCACACCATCTAATCTTCCAGTATCATTTGCGCAAGCTGTAACATCAAATAGTAGAGGCATAATTGCAACAAATCAGGAAACAACACAGAACATCTCTAAACCCAAACTATAATCCCCAACTGATGCGGCTACCACCCCATGTTGAAGACATCACCTTGGTTCAGGAGAAGGCAAAGCTAAAGGAAACTATTGAAGCATTGCTTGTGATACAGAAATCACTACAAGATCAATTAAAAGAACAAGCAAAGCAACAACAGGAGCAGGGAAAACTCTTACAAGAGTTAATTTCCCCTGACTCGATCTCAAATTTCCGAGTGGAAAATTAGGTAAATTTAATCAACAGCAAGACGTCAATAGCAATGTTGATGTTCAAGTTGAAGTAAACTTACCAAATCACCAAAAAAGTCAAAAACACAGAAACCATTAGAGGTTTTAGTGGGCCCAAAAATGTAAAGAGGATTTTAAAGATTCCCAACCAAAAAAACAGCCCATCCACGTCGTCACTTACTGATGACATGTTGGAGGATCGGTTAATGGATGAGAACTCTTTTTGAATTTTAAAAAGCCATAAGGTGAAATTTAAAAATAACAGCTGATTTAAGATACATACAACATCTATAAACTTAAATGGCTACACAAATATCGTGGAAATTGTAGAGGATTCTATGCAAATCTAGAAGAGCTACAGCTACTCTTACAAAAAACACAACCTTGATCTTATTTTAAACAAGAAACTTTTTTCAAACCAACTGATAACCCTAGGGTTTAAAGGTTATACAATCTACCGTAAGGATTATATAGGAGGTGAACGTGCACAGGGAGGTGTTGCCATTCTGGTTGCATGACTCTGTGTATGCCACTAAAATTCCATTGACAACTCGCCTTCAGGCCGTCGCCGTTACAGCTTACATTCCAAATGTAACCACATTATGCTGAATTTACATTCCACCACCATTAATCATTAGCAGACGCGATATGAGGCATTGTCGGATCAATTACATGGACCCGTAATCTTGGGTGGTGATTTTAACGCTCACCATACTGACGGGGGATCAGTAGTTTCTGATCAACGGGGTTGTGTTGTAGCAGATTTTCTACAACACAATGATGTTTAAATTGTTGAATACGGGCCAGATGACTCATTTCACGTCACATTCGGGCACTTTTTCAGCCATAGATTTAGTCATGTGTACACCATTGCTATCGCTTGATCTCGAGCTAAATGTGCTGATGATTTACATGGAAGTGATCATTTTCCAATTCAGGTGAATGTATTAAACTACAATAGGCCACACAATCCAGGTCAGGGATGGAGACTTGCGCAAGCGATTGGGGAAAGTTCCAGGAAATTAGTGAAGTCTCTTTGCTCAAGGTGACTTTACTTGTTCTCGTGCCCCCAACGTGCTGTAAATAATGTGAGTAAATGCTTGCTTGATGCAGCATATGCCAGATACCACGACTAGTGGTGGAACAACGTCGTCGTGTCGCCCCCTGGTGGAACAAAGATTGTGCATTGGCCATCAAGGCAAAAAAAGCAGCTTTTAAAAAAAATTAAATACATTTCCTACATTTGAAAATTTAATCAATTTTCAAGCACGAGAGAGCAAAAAACGAGACGAATTATCAAACATAGTAAGAGGCAGTCATGGCAGAGTATGTATCTTCTATAAATTACGCACCTCTTCCACGATGGTGTGGAAAAGGATTAAATCAATTAGTGGACGTAGGTAAACACCATACCGCTATCAAGGATGGCGGGCAATTAGTTACTACTCCAGCAGATGTGGCTTCAGTACTGGGTACACATTTTGCATCGGTAAGCAGTAATGCACGATATGATGCAGAATTTCTAGCACACAAGGGTTTTCAGAACCTCGAAAAATTAATTTCTCATCTGAAAACGATGAGCCATACAAAAGAGCGTTCTCTTTGTGGGAACTCCGTATGGCGTTTAAACTCATTACGTCGCACATCTTTTGGGAGAAGACAAATGCACAACGACATGTTTGTGCACCTGACTGATCCCTCATTGGAAGTTATTATTTTTTTTTTTAATATTTTTGGTTGTCTGACATATTTCCCGATAGTTGGCGTAGTGCCATCTTAATTCCACTTCTCAAACCCACAAAAGATAAGTCGATGCCGACTTCATATCGCCCTATTTCTCTGACAAGTTGCTTTGCAAATTGTTCGAAAAGATGATCAACAAACGACTAATGTGGATGCTGGAGACACGCGGTTTATTGGCGAACGTCCAATGTGGATTTCGTCAACGTCGTTGCACCATCGACCACTTGGTTCGATTAGAGACGTTTATTCAAGAAGGGGTTTTTTGCAAAACAACATGTTGTTGGTGTGCTTTTTGACATTGAAAAAGCATACGATACAACATGGAGATATAATATTCTTCAAAGATTCACGAGTGGGGTTTTCGAGGGCACATGCCAAAATTTTTTGAAAACTTTTTAAAAGATAGAACTTTCAAGGTGCGGTTAACAATGTTTTGTCGACTCGTTCTCACTGGAAAAAGGTGTACCACAAGGCTCGGTCTTGTCGGTATCACTGTTTGCTTTGGAATAAACAGTGTAGTGGATTGTATCCCAAAGAGCCTAATTGTCGCCCATTTGTAGATGACCTGGGAATCTTCTTCAGATCGGTAAATTTATTAACAGCTCAAAGACACGTGCAAATGGGATTGAACAATATAAGTGCATGGGCTCGAAAGCGGAGGACACGATTCTCTCCCGAAAAAACCCGTCTTCAAGGAATCCAAAATGACCCACAACTATCGTTTAACAATGTAGAACTTCTATTCAAAACAAATGTCCGTCTTCTCGACATGGTGTTTGACAAAAAGCTAAATTGGAAGGACCACGTTGTTGAGTTACGCAAAAAAATGCATGTTGAAAATCAACCTTTGAAAGTTCTCAGTAATACATCGTGGGGTGCAGATAGGACTTGCATTTTTGAGAATTTACGGATCTCTAGTTTTCTCCAAGATGGACTACGGATGTTTTGTATACTCTTCAGCAAGTAACACAACCCTTAAACTTCTAGACACTGTCCACCGTTGTGGTCTTCGTCTTGCTCTTGGTGCATTTCGAACAAGCCCGGTAGTCAGCTTGTATGCCGATTCAGGTGTGTCCTCCTTAGCAGAACGGAGAAACCTCTTGATGGGTACGTATGTAATGAAAATTAAATCTATGCCCAACCCTCCAGCAAATCGGAGTTTTTAACACGACATATGTCAGACACTTTTATAACAAACCCAAGGCATCTCTTCCAACGGGGTTAAGATGTTAAAATTTTGTTAATCTTATAGAATTTCCCTCTGCCAAAAGTTTTTAATTTTGTATTTAGCAATAACCGCCCTGGTTTACACCAGAGCCGATTATTATATTTGACCTTTGTCGTTTTGATAAAACTCTACTTGCGATAGTGTATTCCCAAAAATTTAAATTTAGAAAAATTTGCCATGACATCAAAGGTTTACTTTGGTATTCACAGATGGCTCCAAAATTGACAACAAGGTTGGAAGTGCCTTTATTGCCCACCTTAACTGAACGTTTCAAGGCTAAACGACGTGTGTTCAGTTTTTACTGCAGAGTTATTCGCCATCCGTGAAGCTCTTAGATACAGTGTCTACGCTGTCGTTGTGGAGAATACCTTTTGTGTTCTGATAGCTTAAGTTCACTTCAAGCTATAAACTCATGTTTTTCAGTCATCATTTGGTACAAAAACACCAATTCATTTAGAAAAACTATAACCTCTAAGGGATATATAATAGAGTTTTGCTGGGAAACCCGGACACGTGGGCATAGAGGGAAATGAACACGCGATCGGGCTGCTAAGGAAGCTTTCCCCCCGTCGCGACGTTTATTTCAATCTAGTTCCCGTTTCCCGATGGGCAAGAGTGGATTCGAGCAAAGATTGTTGGATTTGCGACAAGCATCTTGGGATTTGTTGCAAAATAACAAATTGTGTCGTGTGATGCCCACCTTGACTTACAAAATTCGTCCACCTACGTCTCGACTCTCACGTAGAGAAGAGGTGGTATTGTCTAGACTTCGTATAGGGCACACACGCCTAACACCCGGATATCTTTAAACCCGAGAAAAGGTTATTCCCATATGTGACACATTTATGTACCTTAACCGTACATCAATGCTAGCAGAATGTACCAAATATGATGCCTTGCGCATGCAATTTGATCTTTCCAACCCTATGGAAAAACTTCTATCATATGATAACGGCGACAAACTTTTCCCAAAATTTTTCATCCAAAGTAATCATTTAACAAACTTTAATTAACTTCATACACTTTCTTCTTTTCTTTTTTTCATTTTCATAATAACTTTTATTTGCTATTACTTCTTCATCTTCAATTTATTTTGTTATTTATACACTTAGAAAACAATCTGATCATCAAACATACCTGCATTAACTCTTCTAATTTACTTTCATTTACAGGCGGCGCAATATGACCAAACCGGTTGAAGCGCCCTAGTTTCTCACGTCGTCGTCGCCAAAAAAAAAATATATATACTCCCTCACCCCTAACAGAACGGAAATCACTACCTCACAACCCCTATGGCTAGAGTGGAAAATTATGACCTAACTTTTCCGACGCCTTTATAAAAAAACCTAAAAATTTAAATACCGGTACCTAAACTTAAAAATAAAGGGAGTATTTTACTTCCCAAAACTAAAGGCAAACTTTGGCATTCATCGACTGGGACACCCCCACTCTCCTTGACGACCTCCTGGACGACGACGACGACGACGACGTGAGAATCCCCCATTTCCTCCCCTTAACCGTGACTGGTTCTGACCAGCATAAAATTTTAATCCTTATCTCTCTAGGGCTAGATCGCGAAATATGACCTAACGGTTTGTGCGCCCTATATCCGAACAAACTTAAACCACATCATAAAAATTTCATTTTTCTTTCAAATAAATCATATTTATTTTGCTATCTCAATCATCTTTATGATTTTTTCTTAAAAACTTTGAAATCATTTTAAATTCAAATGCACACTAGAGTTAATTCATCAAGTCACAATATAACATGCGACGCAATTAGACAATACCGGTTGAAGCGCCCTAGTTTCTCACGTCGGTGTGTCCTCCACGCTGGGTGCTCGGTATTCCGTAAGAAATAAACACCCAGTGTTGGCCAATATTTGTTGCACTGATTTGATCTATTTTGTACATCACCTGTATCCACTTCATTTCATTTTCCCCTTCTGAGCCCGGGGTAGAATAGGCCCAGAGCATGGCTCTGATTATCTTACAAGGCGATTCCGGAGAAAAAAGTCCACCCCGGAAACATCACCTAGTAAGAGCGGAGTATATTACTACCCGAAACAAGAGGCGAGCTCTGGCAACCGTCGTCTGGGACAACTCCGCTTTCCATTGACGACCTCCCCGGCGACAATGACAATGGCACAACAAACGATGACAAAGACGATGACGACCGCTACGTGAGAAACCCCCTTCCTCCCCTTACCCGTGGCTGGTTCTAACAAGCATGGGCTCTTTCTCCCCATATCCACTAGGCTAGAGTGGTGCATTATGATCATCATGTTCACAAATGTTTGAACACGAGTCTCCCACATTCCAGGTAGGCGCCTTAGCCAGAATACTAGACCACCGAGACGGTAACTAGTAAACTTCTGAATTGTAGTTGCGTTATAGATCTGAATGGATGGCACAAAACTGCAACGAATATCTGTTGCCTTTGAACTGACAAACAAACATTATTCATTTCATAATGTCATTAGCTTACGCAGGTATGAGCGAGGGTTTATTGCTCGAATTGTTAGTCGGGAAACACTCCCGTAGGTGGAAATAAAAATATTTAATACAATATTCAGTAATAAAAAACTTCATCCAGATCGGGGTTCATACCATATAGTCCCCTGAAACCAAATAAGCCGAAGCTGCAGGCGAGCTCTGGCAGTCGTCGACTGGGATATTGACCCCTTCTCTCACGTTAAAGACTACGACGTGAGAATCTCCCTTTCCTCCACCTCCTCTACCCGTGACTGCAGGTTCTGACCAGCACGGGTCTTATCTCACGACATCCCTTTGGATAGAGTGGTGCATTGTGACCTTCATGTTGACATCCCCTGAAATCAATAAGCCAAAGCTGCAGGCGAGCTCTGGCAGTCGTCGACTGGGATATTTACCCCTTCTCTCACGTTAAAGACTACGACGTGAGAATCTCCCTTTCCTCCACTTCCTCTTCCCGTGACTGCAGGTTCTGACCAGCACGGGTCTTATCTCCCCGTCTGGGCCCGGGGTCGAATAGGCCCAGAGCATTCCTCCTCGGCTCATCGTAAAAGGCGACAAAGAGGCAGTCGGTGTGGACCCCTCAAATAAGATCTTGAGGTGACTGGAGACCGCAAAGGGGGCTCTCATGCATATATTTTCACTTTCCCACACGCACATTTACTCTACAATCATATCTATTTATTACTTTTTCACTTTTTCAACTCTTCAACATCAATGCTGGCCCCCTTTGTGTTCTAAACGTCTACCGCCGTGTTTGCCGTGCGGTGCGACCCGTGCCGGTGGAAAAGGGGATCCTGGTTGTTGAGGAAAATGTTTCTTGCGAGAAACATGGACCAACCTAGGAGGATTCAGTATATTACCTCTGGAGGGGCCCTTAGTGCATCGCCGCTGACGCACGTTTCGACGGCCGGGATTTCCCCTCGCGCGCCTGCCTTCCCGCAGAGAGCAGGCAACGAGACTGAGCCGGCGTATTCAGTAGCTCGCGATACGTATGTTTACAAGTGCAAACAAAAGTTTACATTTGTGTTACAATAACAAACACGCTGAATTTCCTTGCATCGTCCTTTACTCTGCATCGTGACACAAAATAATACTGCGGATAAATTATGGGAGAGCTTCGAATAAAAAGAAATACATCAAAACTGTAAAAGTGAAATCGTTATGAAATGTTTAATCGTTGAAATAACAATTTGGCTTAATTTCTTACTTCACTGCACGTAGGAAAGGATTTATGTTTTCCATCTTATAACTTATTTGTACGTTATGTTGCCGGGAAAATGTGCTTAATGTGTTATGATTCGTGCGTTAGAAATACTTATAAAATATCACTAGATAGTAGATACCACATTTTTTTTTAAATCTCAAGATAGGTTTAGAAAAACTCTTTAAAAAAACTCTTAAAACTCTTAAGGTACCACATTTTAAAATATCACTAGATAATAGATACACATTTTTTATCTCAAGGTAGGTTTAGGTGGATAAAACTCTAAGGTGTCACATTTAAATTGTGCATGTATATTCATGTTAAAATAAATACAACAATAATTGCTTCATCGTGCCATTTGATTTTATCTTGCGACTTTCTTCACATAGTTTTACAATGTGGTCCACAGCGGCCACAAAACGTTGGTGTTTCAAGATAATTTAGTAATAATTTGCCTACACTTACTCGGTCTACCCGAAAAAGTAGTCATGCATATATTGTAGCAAGTTTTTTTTATATAATAATAAACTGTTGTGCAATGTAGGACTACACATTAATTTATTCTATTTCACAAACTTTATTCAAAACATTTTCGTAAAGATTGCAGCTGTAGGGTATACACTGTGGACATCAGTTTTACCAGCTGTGACCCTCTTCAGGTAACAAAACAAGGTTATTGGGGTATTA
>JAMZAV010016616.1:0-10478 GCA_024449915.1 Sweltsa coloradensis | reverse complement strand
GGGCAAAGCATGAGCCAAAGATCGAACATTTTTAACCCTGCTGTGGATCCCTGTGGGGTAATAAACTGATCTTATCCCATCCCCGCTAATTGGTCCTAAAAACAGGCAATAGTCGGTGTCGGGTTCTTTTTCAGTTGAAAGAGGGGAACTTTATGGCCCAACAACTTGCCGGAATTTGGCATGAATAGCCTGGGCAAATCCGGCGCTCTCCAAATCCGGTGTCGATTTCCCCAAACAAGACGAGATCGGCATAGGGGGATAGGCTAAACCACGACTAAATCGCTTGTTTTTCCCCTGCAGGGGTACGATAAAACCCTGGAGTTCTTTTCACCTGTCCAAAAAGCATGTCGAAGGACGCAATCCGAGTCATAAATCCGCCGCATCAATCGGACGGGCAATCAGTAAGTTGGTATCCCCAGACATCCGCGCCAATCTGGCTCGACCAATTTTTGGATGCTTTTGAGTAGGAACCACCCCCTTACCCCCCTTTGGCCGCATTTTTTCACCGCCGCCAGTTGACCCCAAAAATGCACCCCGCCGCCACCCCCCTCTATCGGGGCTTTCATCAATTCAAAGCATTCAGTACCCCCCCAAAAAACCCGCTTCTGATCAGCGACAATGGGCAGCATATAATCGGGTAACCTTTGCTCCCTGGCTCGATGTGTTTTCGACCATGAATTTTGGGTCCGCTCAAAGGGAAAACAATTAATACGTTTAACCACATTAGGAACGGGAGTCCCCCGGGATAGAGTGATTGATCGGGATACTGGGGCCGAAGCGGTATCGCATCCGCCGCCCCCTGCCAGCCCAACAGAAATGCTTCAAACCCCGCTTTCGCCGTTGTAATGCCTGCCCACCGGGCACGCTCCTAAAAAGTTGACGATCCTTTGCGGGATTTGCCCCCGTAAAACTGCCACAATTTAAACGCTCCCTTTTGTGCAATGTACACTCGGGTTAACCGAACCCCGCAGGTTGATAACATCTGCAGCATGGGAAGGAGGGTAATCCTTCCCCCGCGTGACACCACTCCCGCCAAGTGTTTGGATCTGTTGGTACGTAATTTGTCATGGGTCACTCCGTTTCAAGCCAGTAGTGCGTAGCCGGGGAACGTCAGGAAGCGATCATTTCCCCTTCTGTGGTGATGCGCCCATTAAACGCCCCAGCCTCTTCAAAAAGGCCTGGTTATAACGAGCCTCGCCAATTCTGCACACCCACCCCGCATCTCTTGTTGCAACATGTGCGAAAAAGGGTTTTTAGTTCCTTTTGGCCACTACTCAGTTTTTTTTGATGATGGATCCATTCCAGATGGATGTGCGTGAGATCTCCGCCGTGGCGGCACCCTCCATCAATCCATAAACGGCACACAGCCGTTGCCAGAGATCCAGGCTTCAATATATGCATGGGGACACGGATATTCGCGCGCACCCCCGCTTCTGTATTTCCCCCCCACAGGGCTCCAGCAGTTCAGCGGCAGTGATGGTGCATATGTTCCCGCACACACAATTGATTTTGCGATCACCCAGAACTTGGTTAAAAACTCCCATTGCTGTGTCCCCAAATCCAGGATGAGCCACCCAAGTACCTCATGCCCATTTTTGGCTTCCCTTTTGTCTGCTCGTACCTTTTTTCCAATACCAAGGCATTTTTTTCCGCATCTTTTTTGGGGATAAACGCCCCACCCCCCCATCGCAAAAGCCCCTCGTTTTGGGGGTTTTGATAAATAAACGAGAGTAGGCACGAAAAAAAAAGGTTTGTCATGGTGCAGACTGACGACCCCGGAACCCAACATCATGTAGTTTTTCAAGTTTTGATATAACTAAAAATATAGTCCCATCTCCACAGTTCAGCCCCCCACGTATGGTCACGTAAGTGATATAAAAATTCATCCATCTGGGAAGACCGAAGGCAAAGCTCGATCAAACACCGGGTTTTCTTTAATCGTGCCTCGCGGTAAACTCAAACGATCCCTGTGAAATGAAAACCCCGCTCACCAAGCCGCCTCTTGCCAGGACTGCGTTTTAGGCAGGTAAAAATAGGGGCCGCTGCCCTTGGGGAATAACGCCCGGTAGTTATGGTAGAAATAGAGGGCAAACGAATAATCCGCCTGGGATAGTTCACCGGGCCCTGAAATGTTTTTCAGGGAGGTGCAAGCCGGTACACGAGCAATCAATACCCCTGGGTGGGGTTTAAGTTTGGGAAGTTTCCCTTTTGTTGGTGTAGGGGAAGTGCCTTTTAGCATCTCGCAGATTGATTTTCCCCTCGTCACTTTGCTCCAACTGGTGCGAGGGAATCTTCAAAGCGGCCAAAAAAAAGAGTTAACTTTGGCATTCAGTCGTTGATCACCTTTTTTTTCGTTCCACGGCCCCGGGTGATCTCTCACGGCGATCGCAAAAAATCTTTCGGAATAGGCGAATTTTTCCACCCACTCTCTCAAAGGGCGCGGGTTTTCTCCCCAAAAAACCCAGGTAGTTCCCCTGAAATAACTTTTTGTTTGCCAACGAGTAGATTGCCAGCATTTTTAACGTGATGGTGCGAACCTCTCACCAAAAATCAGAAAAGAAGTCGATAGTTTCCTCGAAAGTACCGCCGCTCCGTAGCAGTAAAATTGCTTTTTAAAATTTTTAATTTCCAAACCCTACTTCAGTTGCTCTTTCTGATGATCCTTTTTTGCGAATCGCTGGCGTTTTGCAGCGTTTTTTTTTGGGAGGCAGTTCTAGCGAGGTGAAAAACCATGGGGAACTGGTCGGTTTGTCCCCTCTGTTATTGGGGAAAAACAACAAAGATTAAAAATCAAAAATGATTTCGCTTTTCTGTTAAAAGATTATTTTTTTTGTTGCTGGCGGGTTAAATAAAAAGAGGTGCGAAATCAAAAAAGGGAGCTCGATTCGCCGCTCCCTGTTTTGGGACGGTTATCGAGGGTAGGATTTATAGGCGCAGATCGAAAGCGTGATTGATTTGAGTAATAATTTTAAACCCGTTTTGGCAAAAAAGCAGGTCCAGGCTACGCCCGAGATAGCCGGTGTGCTTCCGGATCATCATCGGGGAAGTAATTTAAAGGGGGGCGGGGATCAAGACCCGCTGCGTGTCACGCCAATTTTCTCCCTGCCAAAAGTCAACCCTCATATTTCCCGGGTGCCCAGTAACAAATACCTGGGTTTTTTTCTTTACTCGCAAAAAAGATAGGCACCCGCCAGATCCGACTCAGCGGGGGAAAATCCAATCGGGGTATGACGGATCATCTTGGGGGAAAATCTGCATAACGTGAGTGAGGTGCCAGAAAAGTTTCATCAAACCCGCGTGTTAAAAAAGCATGTGGGTTTTAGTTTTGATTTTGATAAACACCAGAAACTTTACTGGGGGTTTGTTTTGGATCCATAAGAAATTTAAAAGCTGTTGGGGGAGCCCAACAGATTAAAGAGTGTTGAAGTGACATGGGTCTTGGCCCATTGTAACCGCTTTAATTTGTGGCCAAACGCCAATCAAGAAAAACAATCAAACCCCAAAGGCCCCCCCGAACAGAAAAACCATCAAAATTTACCGATACGGCAAAATCACAGTAAAAAATTCCAGGTGCTCGCAGGCGTATTCTTCGTTTTCCACGGCATCGATAAAAATAGTGAATTTCGATCTGAAAAGGGGGAATTTGGGAAATTTAAGCGAAAAAAATATTTTCAGTTAAATTTTTTTTTGGGCATCAGGTGGGGTTTTAAAACACTTTTAATGGCCTGACCCCCTGCATTTTTGCTCGGAAGATGTCATGACAAAAACTTTTCTTTTACGCAAAAAATTAACCGCAGGAACTCATCAGAACACAAATTGGCTTGCTTTATCCTCCACATCCATTTAGACATCCAATGCCCAAGTAGCTTTTTTTAGTCACCTTCGAGGCTGCAAAAGCAAGGTGAAAATGTTTCACCAGTAAACCTTTTGAATTCGGGAGTGGTTTGAGGCTATCTCCCAATCCCCTTCTCCAAGCGCTCAATTATTGGCTGTAAACCTAGTTTTTTTAAACAGATTCAGTAGTATGAAAAAAGCTTTGACTAAAGTCATTGCGTTCAGTAGGCGGCAAGTGAACTTAGCCACCCCACTGTAATTTAAGGGAACGGGGTTACCTCATACGGAAACCAGCCAGGAATAATGAAAGGATGTAGAAATTAAAAAAAAATACGCGGTATCTTCGGGGCAATTATTCCTATTGTATTTTTTATCTTCGGTGTTCTGTTGTCTTATTGGGCTAGCGTTGGCTTTTACAACAATATTAAAAAAAATGGAGGCGGTTTTAAACGCACGGCTAACGGTTGGGGGATATTACCCCCCGATTTCTCACCAGTTTATGGTTTAAACGGCGCCCTTTGGTTATGCCATCACCCCTGATTTAAGCCGTAGCCAATTCATTGCTACTTAACATCCCGGATTTGCCCAATAAATTTCCCCGGGTGAGGGGTTTTTGGTTTTACCCAAAGGGGTTTTGAACCCCAAGACTAGGGGGCCTTTATAACCGTGTACGTGCAGATGGTGCTCCGCAATTCACCTGCGCCAATACAGAAAAAAAATAAAAAAAGACCTGTATATTACAAGTACTTTCAACCCACAATAAAAAAAAAGGGGGCTGAAGGGTATTTGGTTCAGAGTCTGGCGAAGGGAAGGTATCACCCGCGGACGTAATGGTGAAGAACCCTCTCCGCCCATCAGTTTTGGTACAGGATAGCCGAAAAACCCCCGGGGACCCTGTTTTTCTTAGGGTTTTATGCTCCCGGTAAGAAAGTGAGCACAATAGCAGAAAGGCGAGCACCCTTTGATTGGCGTGTCTACTTCCTTTTGGGGATCGAGGATTGCTCAAAAGTATTCCCCCGAGTTCCTTTCTCAACGTGTTGATATCGAATTTTTTGATACCCCCCACTAATTCCTCGACAAAAATGATCTTTGATGCTGCCCCGACAAAATTTGAAAGTAACATCGCTCCAGAGCATTCCGAGGCCTCGATCTCCCCCCGACTTTTCATCAATCGTCCCTTGTGTTACCTGGCCGAATGATGACGTTGAGAGTAGCTCAACATCCTTGTTTGAAAGTTCGTTAAAACCACATTCCCCTTGGATGTTTTTGCTTTTGGGCCCTTGTTAATACCTATTGCCTTTTGATCCGTCAACAAACTACCACGCTATCGGCTGAAATATCGCATTAAAATGACTGCGATCTGGAACGTTTAGCATGGTACCCCGAAAACGTCCAATAGGGTAGTGATCACCGATATAACCGAAAAATTGTCGGGGTTTAATAAAGGGTTTTTTTTGAACGTTTTTACGGTTATTCTCACCAAGAGGTCATGGGAAACCCAGGTAGACTGGCAAAGCGCCAATACTAGCCAAAAAACCCAACAAGCCCTGGGTACCGCATTAAATAATGGGAATCATTTAAAAGGAGAGATCCCAATGGGATAAAGCGGGCCAAAGAATCTGGATCGATCGGGAAATACAGCCGCGTTATAATAGCCAAGAGTTGATGGGGTTTTTATGGGCGATTGAGTTGAATTACTGAACGCAAAGAAACCAAACCTGAAACTTAAACCCCCCCCTTACGGGATAATGTCGCCCTTTTAATACCTTGATTCTAGGGCATTTTTTTTGGTCACCGAAAAAAGGGGAGCATTATTAAAGCCAATGACGCTTTCTGTGTATTAGGGTTTAAGCCATCAAGACTGATCGGCCAGAATCCACGTATCTTTTGATTTTGCGTCCACCTGCCGATTTGGGAAACCTCTGGAAACCTTTCCCGGGCAGGGTGGCGCGGGGGAAATTTGTAAAACCCTTCCCCTTCAGGCAAGACTTTTTGGGAGATACCCCATCGGCCTTTTAAAGGGCATGAGATTTGATCGAAATTTGTTTTTGCTTTTTTGATATCACTGAAGCCAAAAAATTCTCCGGGCAATCTGGGCTATCCGCGCAATCAATTGGTGCGTGCAGCAGAGTTGAGAATTGGGATCTGGTCTTGGGAATTGAAGATAATATTTTGGTTTTTTGACGACAAAAATGAATGAGATCTACGCCATCCCAAAAAATAATGCCCAAAAAAAACAACCTTGCGTATCAACATTGGCACAGCCTGCGCATCCTGATGATGTATGATGGTGGACAGCCAATTCAAGCTGCTATCAAAAGAAAAAAAATGTTTTTTCCCCAAAATCTTCCGTATCGTTATTGCAGGCCCCAGACCGTGTCTTAAATCGCGGCATGGGAGGGGGATGACAATAGTCGGCGGTGTTGATGATGGGGATAATGAGACATTCAGTGCAGCGGCAGAATGAAGCCATACTCAAAGGGGCCCCAAAAACGAGTGAGATGACGCTAATAGGCAAAATCCGCATTTTTAGCCAATAGGGACCCATGAACTCCGCACCCCAATGAATCCATTATGGGGATGTGACCCTGCTGCGTAAAAACGGGGGCTAAATGCCAAAAAGCTGATTAGCACTAAAAAGTAAAGCAGCAGCGCGCCCCTTTATTGCGTTACTAAACGTATCCGGATTTTTTCCAAAAAAGAACTGGGAAAAGGGAAAATTGGAACCCCCCCTTTTTAGATCAATCAAAATTTTTGCGAGATCTCTCGGTGTCCTCTCCATAAATGAAGCTGAAACCGGTTTGAAGTACTGTTTGATATGATCCTGAATCCCCTAAATACCTTCATTTTACAGTATGCGGTTCGCAAGTCCTGATAAATCTGGCCAGAATCGTTAAAATTCACGGCGGGGGAAGTGGTTTTTTTCATTCATGTACTGAAAACTAGAACAACAGCAGGTTTACATTGATATCGGTGCCCCGAGATAGGTATGGGGGATTGCCAAAGAACCCCAAGGAGCGTTTTTTACGGTTTTCCCCAAGCGAAAGTCGGTTCGGTTTGGTGGCTTTGGGTTGGGGATCAGCCAGCCCTGGTAAAATTTAAGGGGGGCAAACTGAATTTAAAAAAAGCGAAATAGGCAAAGGGAGTACTTTTCATTTTACCTTAACTCTCCCCCTGACTCAAAACAGAGAACCTGCGCCAAAGGCGCATTACATGTGCTGGTGGTGGGATAACCCCAAGCTTGCGAATTTAAAAAAACGTATGGGGGAGTTTTCGGGTTTGGGCGATAGAGTCGCTTCAGTGGTGCCGAAGCCCTACATTTGTTACGACAAAAAACCCGGTTCAAAAATCATACCTCAATGCGGTGTTTATTGATTGGCATATGCCAATTTAACGTCTGGGAAAACCGCAAAGAAATACGTAAATTAATCTCTTTCCAGCTAGCCCCAGTGTTGTGATGGTCACAGCCATGATCGAGAAATGTTTATTTCAAAATCAGTGAAGAAAACAATCACTATTAAAGGCTTTTTGTCAAGCCGGTTACCCCTTCAAATTTTTGTTTGATGCGATCACGAAAGCTACTGTTTCAAAGTCATCCTAACATATCACCTTGCCCCCCAAAGCTAACACCCAGCAGTTTGCCCAGGTCGGATCCCCGGGTGGAAGTAATCGAAAACCACAAAAACCCGGAATTGCGGAAATGAAAGGCGCTATTGTCAGCCTTGCCAATAATTGGGCCAAGAAGCGTCGGAAAGCTTGCAAAAGGTGCCAATTTTTCGACATTGTGTTAAGGACTTGCAAATCCCCTGGGATGGCTTGACCGCCCCACGTATATCGTGAAACAGGGAATAAAAGAATTCCTATTGTTGCCCTACAGCAAACTATGGATCCGACCGTGATGCCCCGCCTGAATGAGGGTTGAACAAACCCCTATAGGCAAAAACCTTTCGATGTTCAAGACTTGATAGAAAAGTGTGTTTAAATACACCGGGAAAGTTGGGGGGGACTGCTCCCTGCACAGAAACTGGGGCCCCATCCCTCTTTCATCAGAAAAGGCTAAAAATAGCTAGACAGTGGGGACAAAAAAAACAGGTATTGAACTTGATGCTGCCTTGCATCGTCTGGGGGGATATTTTTGCTATATCAACTATTCCCATTATTTATTTCGGACTTGATGATTTCCCCACACAAATTTAAAAATTTGTCGAGCAACAGGATCTCTTTTCATCCCCCTTTTTGAACCAAAAAGGCTTGGCTGTCAATTAGGTACTCTCAGTCTGGCAACGAAGCAGGTATTTTGGGGGGAAAAAACTCCTTTCTCACCCGCCACCAACACAGATGAACTGCCCCTTTGTTTTTATCCCTTAATCAGGAAAACAAACACCTCTCGAATCAATTTTAAGTACGCGCTTGGACATTAGCGGTAAAAAACCCCCCCCGCTGTTCTCGAAAATACAGCCCAACTCTCTCGTTTGAGAAAGTCGGGCAATCTGGTGCAGCTATTACGTAAATTCGATATGGCTGCTTTTCGATGCCTGGGGGCACTAAAAAACCTTTTTGGGACTGTGGTTGATATGCCATTGCACAGCCTCGAAAAAAGCCATAAAATAAATTTAGATTTCGCACAAGCCTAATACGGGTCAAGACTACGCAGCAGTTAGATTCTGAAAGGACATATAAAATAATGAAACACTATTTTTGATAACCATAAAAAAACCCCCCCCGTCAATAGAGGGAGGCAAAGCCCCCTGTGCTGGTAGATGATCAGCCCCATTATTTTCAAATTCTCATCGTGCTTTTTTCTGAGATTACCAAATTTTTAAGGGTACCAGTGGTAGCCCCGGACTCGATATTTTCACAGCCGTTTTCCCCGATTTTTTATTTTTTGGAATTAAATGCCAGGAATGGTGGGTTTGAAGTTGTTCCAAACCAAACTCAAACCCCGACACACAAGAAATTCCCGTTATTTTTTTTACTGTCCATTTAGATGAACAAAAGGAAACACGCGTCTGCAAGCGGGGCTGTCGATTTTATTACCAAAAACCCATCAATTACAAGTTTTTCAAGCACGTGTCAATACGATCTGACTCTCAGGCACAAGGACCCGTTACGAAAATGTTTATCTGGATGGATTAAGGCGTTATAACCGCCTATTTTTGATGAGCGTTTAAGCTTGGGTGGCAAGTTGCCAACCGCAACAATCACCGCTTAGCCATCATGATGGATGTTGTTTTTTTCCCCAAAAAATTAAAAGATTTATATGGCACCAACAAGCAAATGATTGCCTCCCCCAAGTTGCTGGCGAATAAATAGCGCGCAAAAAGCCCAGGTGTTTTGGTCCCCCGATTGGGGTAAAGAGTTTGTTTGTTTTTCCCCAAATACCGAATTGAGTGGCGCTTATTTATGGGGAGAAAATAGCGGGATATTGTGCTTAAAGATTGAGCATCGCTTCCTGGTGCACCCCATCGTCAGTATTAGTCGGGTGTTTGTTGTAAAAGATAGTGGCGGGAAAACGTTAATCAGCTAATACAACAACCCCGATACCAATTTTTATGCGGCAAAAAATAATGGCCGCGATAAATTTGCAGTGCTGCACTCTTTATCTCCACAATGAAGTCAATAATGAAGTCAATAATGTGGATAAAAAAAACGACAGAAAACACTCAAGCAGTCCGACATAAAAATTTAAAATTTTTTTATTTTAAAAAAAATTTTTTCAAAAAAAAAAAAAAATTTCGAAGAGAGGGGGCCTCATAAATGAGGCCCCCAAAAAAAACCATGACCTTTAAAACTGCGGGTCAGAGCACACCCGGCCAACATGGCGGCTCAATTTTGACAAAACGGCAATATTCGCAAAATGTACATGTGGGTCTGTTACCTTCACCACCATGCTCAAACAGGATTGGTTTAATTGGCCCCGTATGCTGCAGGCGAATATCGATTTCTCAGATCGCCCAATTTAAGCGTGCGGCATTTTGGCCATCTCAAGCCCAGAGGTTGCTACACCCCCCGCTTGGCGCTTTACCCCAGCAAAAAATACACCAGACTCAAAAGGGAAAACATCGGTGCCCGAATAGGGTTGGCATATTCGCCCCTTCCGCCACAGCTTTTACTCCGTTGCGGGGTCAAAACCTGTGCTGCATCAAAATTTTAATTGTTCTGAGTCCACAGGTTTAAAACAATATTACCGGTACTTCCACGGTTGTTGGCCCGGGGGAAAAACCCCCCCCTCCTTTGGGGAACGTATCGCCCAAAAGGAAGGCTAAATGGCCGTTTTTCGGGGTGGAAAACCCCGGTTTATTTAAAACGGAGAAAAACTGCCCCGTGAAAAAACGGGATTTTTTAAACCCCTTTCTTAATGGTTTTATTTTTACGTTTTTGGGAAAACCCGGTTTTCCCCACGTCCCCCAAACCCCAACCTGATCACCGGGCTTTAAAAAACCAACCTTTTCCCTGGTTTTGGGGACGGGCCGCCGAACGCAACCTTTTCCGTAAAAAAAAGCCTTTTTTTAAAGGCCTTTTATCGGGAATAAAGACCAAGGCTTCCTTCCCCCGGATTTTAAACTCCCCAGAAAAATGGGAAAACGTTCTTTTTCTGGCATCCCCCCTTTAGGTAATTAAGATAATTTTAAACAGTCCGGGCC
>JAMZAV010016615.1:0-10690 GCA_024449915.1 Sweltsa coloradensis | reverse complement strand
TCCAACGTCAGGTGGTATGAAATTTTGCAGGTCAATAATACAACATTCTCTCCTATTTTCCAAATTTCAGCTAAATCGGTCAAGACCTTAAAGACTTTTTGGGTAATCAAAATTCGAAAAATGTGTTAAAAATGAAGGAGCATGAAAAAAGTTACATTTTAGAAGGCATGACGTGAATTAGTACAATGCAAAGATTGGAATAGTATAAGTGTACAATGTCAATATCCAGTTAGGCCTACACTGTGTGGTGGGCCTTATGGGAATGTCGTACTCGGGTCATGTTGCACGTACCGGTGCTCGCTCAACAACGCGTCCAACTGAGCGTTTTCCTAGTTATTATTATTGCCCTCCGGGCGAGTGCTCTTGTAAATTTACTAGTCCAAAATTAAAAACACTAGTCCGTATTCCTACTCCAAACCACTAATTGTACTACTACTAGGAAAACGCTTAAGTCCCGCCGCGTTGATGGATGAGCGTTTTTGTAAGTTTTTAGTTTGCTTAGGACCACTTGTCCTTTGAAAGTGCATTTTGAATGCATTGTAGGTGATTGTTGTCAAGTTTCTATTGTTACTTATTATTATTATAAACCTAAAAAAACTCATATTAAAACCTATATTCTATGGATTCTGGCTAGCTTTTTCAACTTTTTCTTTCAGAAATCAATACATCACTACGCCTTAATGCCCATGTAAAATACGTTATAGCCACACCTGTTTGGTCAGAATCGGCCCAAATGTCACTAAAACATCGCACAAAAAAATTGAAAAAAAATCATAAAAGTACGATATTCACGAGAAATATTTCTTCGTTGTCCCCAAAAAACGTGGCAAGTCTAAGTTCAGAGATTTCGAGTCCCCTCCAATTTTCATCAAGATCGCATATGCCCGTTTGCCCGGTAGAGAGCGAACAAACAGACAAAAATACAAACAAAAAAAAACAAAAGAACATTGGAGCAAATTTTTTTGAGGGTCAGTGAAATTGAAGTCTTCGCTTCGCTCATCCAATAACTTAAATACGTAATTTGGTAATAATAATTAATAACGTAATATTTGGCTACCCTTTATAAATGGACCGTGTTTATCTCCTACGTTAGATATCTCAAAAACAGAACAAAACATCGAATTTAGTTGTTGGTCAAAACGTAGCCACATGTGTTCTGTTAGCCAGCGTTCTTGAAAAAGGCGCACACGATTCTTCTCATATTTTGTATTGTCTGCAGTAGGATTAGGTTTCTGTTTCTTGTTTGGGTTATCAACTCCTTGTAAATACCGCCACATATTGGTTGATAGCGTAGTTTGAAACGTAATGTACGCAATTTATGTTACGGCTCACCAAAAAAATCACTCGCCCGCCGAGTGATTTTCAAAAGTTACTCGCCCGCGCAACAATACACTCGCCTCGGGCGACCGGGCGAGCATTAAATTCGAGCCCTGCACATGACTAATCTTTGGTATTATGTTGTTGTATAGGCAATACTTATTCAACTCCACCGATAGGCCTACCTGTCATTATTGGCAACATTTAACTTTATAAGAACGTGCCAATATAATATTTATTCCATTTAATTGACGACAATAACGTATGTGTTTCCAAACAGGTGTTGGTTTAACTCTAACGTATTGTTAATCAGATGATCGCAGGCCTTCCGCTTTGTTTTTAGTAGAACAGACTATCTCGACAGATAGACCGGGACCCCCCTCGCGCGTTAGTCGCCGCTAGTAGCTGTGCTGTGTTGCAACACCTCGCCCGCTCCGTACCAGTGACGTCACTGACCCGAAGCGCGCCGATGAATTTAAAGACCCCTATTGACGTAGGTCTGGAAATATACACAATGAACTTAATTTTTATGTTCGTACTTGGTTTTAAGAATAACTTGTTAAAGAGGTGAACGGGGCCCTTTAACGTTTGATCTTATTTTTAATTTAGTATTTTATTTATTTATTTATTTATAAACGTCTATCCTATTCAGTGAAAAAAATGATTTAGGCCTACAAAGAAGGACAACTAAATAAATCGAATTACACTGATGCAGACACATTTCAGAGGCAGACATGATTTCTGACAACATAAAGGAAAGTTGCTTTTGACTGGGATTTTTAAATAGGGATACTAATACACAATACAAAACTTGTATTCTATGTATATGGCATCTAGCTCCACTTGGGTACATCAGTACAATGAGATATAATTATGTAATTTAGGACTTGTATGTTGTGTCAACAGCACGGAACGGCTCAATTTTGCACTCGCCACCCAGACATCAAAAGCGGTAGCTTATGCCTATACGTAGGTGATACAGATACCTAAGAGTCTTGGGCAATCACATCCCGATCCAACTTCACGCCACACACAACTTCACTTCCTCCCCTACCGACCTACATGATTATCATACTTTCTAAGGTGGCCTGTTATACATACTATCAGTGTTCTCCCCAGAAAAAAATGTTCACTGGGTATTCCATAAACATTGCCGGGTAGGGCCAAAAATAGTGGGGGTCCGGGGGCAATTTGAGATCCTAGATTCGATTTGGTGAGTTTTAGAGGTTTTTGAAGCCCTTTTAAAGTAGCTACTTTATTTGGGTTTAGTGGTATGAACATTTCAAATTTGATTGAAGTCATAGTACCGGTATAAGCCTATTTTCTCCTTTGTAATGTAGGCTATGTGAATTACTGTCGTCCTCTTAAGTCATTATTCTAAGATTTGTAAGTTTACAATTACTACAACTTGAAACATTTTTATTTTTGATTACTTAATTTTGATTACTTTAAAATTTGTCCTAGCAATCAATGAAATTAGAAAATTGCTAAAATTGTTCACTTGTGTGTGCTCCTTGTGTGCAGTGAATTAGATTAGACTAGGGAAACGCCAAAGTCGTTGTTAAACGAGTGAGTGAGCCATGTGTTGAGTACCCGATTACATTACTTTTTTTCCCCTCCCTTGGGCCCTACCAAGCCTATCATAGGCTAGAGAGGCGCATTATGACCTTACTACAGTTGACGCGTCCGTCCCCGTATGCCAACTAAACTTTAAAAAACTATTATTTATACGAATATAATTATCAAACTTAAATGCAAATGTTCCCGGGTACTCACCACATGACTCGCTCACTCGTCTAACTACGACTTTGCGTTTCCCTATCTAGTTGGCTAAGGGGGCCCTTTGTAGCCGAAATGTGAAAGAAGTGGGTTCAATCCCCTGGTCGGGAAAGATTTTGTAATTTCTAGATTGTATTTCAAAAATAATTAAACATGTTTTGAAATGCATATAACGCAGTGTAGTCCATCATCTGTGGCAATAGGGCCTACTATGGTAAACATAGCCAGTATGAAATACGTGAAAATATTGCAAGGTTTACTCAATCTACGAGCGGAATTTGGGGGTACCTTGATGTGCAACATTCGACAGACCTTGCATGGGCACGGCATTTTACGGCCAGGCGAATAACAAACAAAAAATATCTTTTCAAAATCTAAAACATTGTCGTAAAAATAATTTCTAAACATTGGAAGTCTATTTTTCAGTTTATTATTTCTTGTGGGTTTTAAATCGCAATGAATCTTGCTGATTTTGTTAGCATTTCTCAATAAACTCGAAACCGGATGTCCGTTTAAAATTTCAGCGCAATCTGTTCAGCGATTCGGCTGATTTTCAACGTACACACACACACACGCACGCAGAAAAACCATAAGGGCCTTTTAAGGGTCGAATGGAAATCACTACGTTCGCTACGCTCACTCGTTCATTAGATTAACTTTATTAAGTTCAGTTTTGAGTTCATAAAACTCGGTTACCAAACATTTACAACAAAAACCACATATTCTGCACAAATGCAGGGCACTGACAAGAGTCAACAACAACCTTGGTATTTTCTTATGCGCTTTTTGAATTCAGAGACATTTCTAGGCAATGGATTTAAACTCTTTCATCCAAACCATTCCAACTCTTGGCACAGAACCAAGAAAGGAGTGTTTACCTACATCCGTGTTACATTTGTGAAAAAAATATCTTCAAAACTATGATCTTTTCTACCTCTAAATGTGCAAAAAATATTCTTTTTTTTTTAGGTCATCCAAGCCGGTGACCTGTAAATACTTTGAAAAAAAGCACACAGTTTAGCATTTTTACGTTCATGTAATGATTCCCATCCCAGATCTATCATCTTTTCACTTGGACTAGTCTCCTTCCATATTTACCTAGTACCTTTCTAATTGCTTTTCTTTGCATCATCTCTATAGCATCAGTATGTATTTTTGTGTGTGGGTCCCACACTAACCACCCATACTCTAAACAAGGTCTAACAATTTCAATTATGCTTTCTCCTTTTTCCTTTTCACTACATCCTCTCAAGTTTCTCATCAAAAAATTGTTTTTTATTTCCCCTTTCATATAACTTGGCTTACGTGCTCTCCCCAAATTTTAAATTTTTTATTTAACAGTGCTCCAAGGTATTTACAATTTTCACGATACTCTAAACTTTCTCCATCAAGCATATAGCCTAGTGATAAACATTCGTTTTATGCTCGAGTGTAAATTTAATTAGCTGACTCTTAGCTGCATTCATTTTCATTCTTTGGCCTTGATCCATTCCACTATTTTGTCAATAGCTTTTTGAAATCTGAGACCTCCATCCATATTGTTAATTCTCATATATAATTTGCAATCGTCTGCAAAAGGGCTTATAAACACATCTCCCTCCAGACCTATCCCTATATCATTTATGAATATTAGAAATAGAAGTGGGCCAAGAACACTTCCCTGTGGAGCCCCTGATAAAACAGCTACTTCATCAGAATATTCATCACCTACTTGCACTCTTCCTGTGAGCCACTCATTTATCCATTTCACTATTCTTGGGTCTATTCCTAATTCATTTATTTTACTCATTCAATATATCATGAGGTACCATATCGAATGCCTTGGAAAAATCTAGTAGTATTGCATCAACTTCCCCTTTATTGTCAACCTCATCAGACAAATCCTGAATAAGGCTCGCTAATTGACTTTCACAAGAATAGCCTTCACGAAAGCCATGTTGAGTGTTTAACAGATAACCAGTTTGTTTCAATTGGTATCTTATAAATCTAGAAATCAGTCTCAAAAACTTTACATACACTACTAGTACTGGCCTGTAGTTTTCAGCCCTATCTTTTCTCCCATCTTTGGGTATTGGAGAAACCCATGCAGATTTCCAATCATCTGGCATTTGCTCATTATTTATAGAAATTTGGAATAACAACTGTAAATAGGGAATGATCGCATTGCCCGCTAACTTTATGAAATGTTCACGATCATAGCGATGATTGCCATTTTGCCAACTTATGTGTTTCGTTCAAATGCATTCCTCCACGGTTTTGTTTACAATCTGCGCTGCAGTTTAGGGATGGGACGTTTAAAGGTTTAGTGGACGGTTAGAGTTTATTAAATTTGCAAAACGTTTAGTTAAAAAAAAATCAAAAATCAAATCAAAAAAAAAAAATTTTTTTGCCCGGCGGTCCGGGCCTGGGGAGAACACTGTACTATTGTAATATATGCCGTTCGCTACGCTGTTTCCACAATAAAATACAGTAAGGGCCTATACATTTTTTAAAGCAATATCCAATAATAAAATAATTTTTAAAGAATCATGGGGGGGGGGGGCGATCGCCCCCCCTGTATCCGCCACTGTCATGATCCGAGTTACTTGGAGGGAGGAGATTATGGCCAGCAAACAGACCTCTGACGCAATAAAACTGGTCTCTGAGCACAGTGAGCAGGCCTTGTCCAGGCTACCCGCTGCTATTACACAACAACCAGGATCAACATGCTCACCTTAGTCAACTTGCGACGATAGGAGCAAATCTTGTACCGGATGCTGGAGAGGAGCATGAAGCACGGGTCGAACTCATCTAGAACAAAACAAGTCGATATAAAATCCAAAAATAGGGAAAAGAACCCTTCATTGGAAAATATTTTTTTTCCAAATGTTTTTCCTTCCAAAATCTTTTTGAAAAAACAATTCCTTTTATTTCGCGCTATCGATTGAAATAGTTTTCCCGGGAAAATAGGAAAATAAATAGAATGCTGATGAGCCCTGCCAAACTTAAGTTCCATAAAAAGTACCCTATCGGATGAATTATGGAAAGTTTTGAAATCACTAACAATTGGATTGTTTTTTGAAAAATTTCCGGGGCAACAAAAAAATTTTATTGATAGGGAAATTGATGTGTCTTTAGGGAAAATTTAACTCACAAACTTTTAATGTTTTTTTCGAATAAAAAAATTTTTTAGCCTCTTCGAAAATTTTCCCCAATTTTCAAAGAAAGCCCTCTGCGAAATTCCCAGTAACGCCCTGTGCGGCGATTTTATCAAATCGGCCAAACAAGTTTTAAAGGCCGTTTTCAAAGTGCTTTTGTCATTTTAAAGGGAAAAAAAGCGTTCATGAACAGAAATTGGAACAAGTGTGTAGAAAATAATAAAGTAAATAAATTGAGTAACTTTTTGAAAAGTTTTTTCACGTACCGTACTTAATTGAAATTAAAATTTCGTAATTTCAGGTACCAGAACGCAAGGTCAATGGAACCGAAAATTCTGTACTGGGCACCTTTAAACAGTCAGTTGTTAGTTAAAATCGTTGCTAGGGTAACCTTCAACTCTATTCCATTTTGCAACTGCATTGAAGAGAAAAAAATCTGGTCGAATATGTAGAATTTTCAGTTTCAGAATTTGGCAAAGCCTTAGAATAAAAATGGTGCGAGACAACTGGTAGAAAGAGAGCATGGTATTGTTAGGAATGCGAGCTGCGTAGAAAGCACAGAAAAGTGATCGGATTAGTTGGAAGTGAGAACAGGTCTCCCACAAGGCAGCATGTTGTCCCCAAAGCTTTATTATGTTGTCGTCCTGGATGGATGAGATATTGAGGAAAGTTGATACAGATGGGACGATGGCTTGGGGACCTTCATGTGCTATGATGTGTTCATATGGGTAATGACAAGAGAAGAGGTGCAAATATTACGTGAAAAAAAAAATTTTTTTAAAACAACGCTCATATTTAAATGTAGTAAAAAGTAAAAAATAAATTTTCACCCCACAAATATTTGCCTTTCTAGGAAAATAAAAGCGTTGGGCGCTTTCTGGTATTGACATAGATTACAGAATTTTTTTGTTCATGGGAAGGAAAGCGCCCAACGCTTTTTTTTTCCCAGTAAGGCACATATTTGTTGGGCAAAAATTTATTTTTTTTCTTTTTAGTACATTAAATATGGCGTTGTTTAAAAAAAAATTTTTTTTTCATGTAATACCTATTATTTTATTCTTTTAGTCTTAACGAATGTTGTAATCGAATATGTGCTCACTGGGGCGCGTCCGAATTTCTGCATCTCGTTGCCCCTCCTCACTAGTTGTGACTAATTTTCCATATGAAGCTTTGTTTGATTAATATGATGAATTAATTGATACACTATAGTGAATGTGATAAATTGATTCATGTATTGTCATCAAAATAAAGGGCCCATACATCTGTGTGAAAAATTTCAGCTTGATCGGACATTTGGAAGTGGGTGAAATATCTATTCCATATTAAACTCTGATTTATTAATTATGATGAATGAATAATTAATTAATTATGAATCTGTTAATTATTCATCTATTGTCATCAAGAATATGTATGTGTGAAAAAATTTTAGCTCGATTGGACATTGAGAAGTGGGTGAAATATCGATTATAAGATTTCATCCATCCATCAATCCATTCCATCCAACAACACCAAAAACCACACATCCCGACAGACAGACAGACAGACAGACAACAGACAGACGACAGACAGACAGACAGGGCACATGAAGCTTTTAGCGTGTAATAATAATAAAATATTGACAAGTGGAATGAAGGACTGAAGAGTTTGGCTACAGATTAGCTGCTTGTCCTTAATATATAGGCCTAATATACTCATTATTACTGGTATATAATAAATTAAATAAATAAATAAATTTTAACATCTTTCCTATTCATTTAAAAAACTGATTTACAAGGGAGAAAAACATACTATTTTATTTCGTTTCTGCACTCACATAGGGCGGGGGGCTCCCTATGTGAGTGTGAGTGTGAGTGCAGAAACTGTGACGTGGCCAGTTGTAGGCAAAGAGAATCTTCAGTTGTTTGTTCCATTCTCGATCCTTTTAAATAAATAAATAAAACATAAATTCGTATTTACGGTCTACCCACTCAGTCATATTTATAACTGATTTTCAGTGATTTTTTTTAAATTTCCATGTTGATTTACTCGGGACAAGGGAACTCAATAAGAGCAGCTCCGATTAAGTATTATTTACCATGCTGACATAGCCTACACACACCCACTACCAGGGGACCAGACCCTAGGGTTCACCCAACAGTTCACTCCAGAGTAGCCTCGTGCTGGCAAGCATTCACCAATTGACAACTTCTAATATTCACATGTTTATGACATGTACATTGTACATGAGTCAGGGCCTAAGAAATTCATTAAATGGCACATGCCCGGCTGGGCATGTTGGAGATAATTTTACATGCCCAGACAGAAAACTTACATAGACCCTACTCCAATTTTATTTAAAACAATTATGTTGTAAAATAGGTGTTTAGGACATAATAAGTGAAAACCTTCTAAAACGTTCCCTTCATAGGCGTTTCCTCAACCGTCTGAATTTTTCCTGATCAACACGTCTGAATTTAGCCAGTAGGCCTATAAAACTTCCTGTCTAAAATGATCCTATCTAGGCTTAATACGTCATCCCCGCCAATTATGTTGCCTAAAAAAATCCATTTAAAAGTGTACCTCTATCCTTGAGATACATTTTCTTCCATCCGCGCTCTTGCTGTAGTGTGGATATGTTTTTACCAGCCGCGCTTGCACGTTTGTATCAGCCCTTACGTCCGCCCGCCTGCCTATGAGTGCGAGAGAGAGAGAGAGAGCAATATCGTGCGCGAAACAAGGTGTGCGCTTGATCCAACTCAGCTGACCGGTGAGTAGCCTACATTTTGTGGGATAAGAATTTGCACATACGGCATGTGGGAAAATAATTTACGTGCCCGAACACTATTTTTACATGCGCCGGGCATCTCGGGCATGGTATATTTTGAGCCCTGTGAGTTATTTGTATGAAGGCTTGTAAATAAATAATAAATAAACAAAATTGGAAAACATTGAACTTGTAGCCATTAAGCTAGAGGTTTCAATGCCTGTTTAGTAGGGCTAGCAATTTTTGAATCAAACTATTATTGATTTTGGTTTTTATATCGGGCCGCATTCCTAACATGTTACGTTAGGTAGGCCTGCATATTTCTTATGTTATTTTCATTAGGCCTATTTTACTTTGCTACACGCTCCACCCGGCTCATTAAGGAAGAAGTGCTAAATGATTACACGTATGTAAAATTAATTTAAGATACGTAGGCCCTACTGTTTAAATTTAATGTAAAATTCCACAATGCAGAGAAGCACAGAACCGTAGTAGTTCGTACTCTCTGGGATCCGTAGACCCAACTAACTTCTCAACACCCTCGAAGCCAAGCCAAGTCTTGACATCCTCTCCCTTCCACATGGTCACCAACCTAAGAAAATAATTTTGACTAAAATAAACTAAAAGACCAATTAGAAATGTCAATCCACTGACTTATAAAACACAAATTTGTGTAGGCCTTTATGTGTGGTTAAACTTTGATTCACATTGTTTAATAATTAGTAATTTAGTAATGTAATGACAACTTTAGTAAACATTACTAAATTACTAATTATTAAACAATGTGAATCAAAGTTTACCACACATATAGAAATTACTAGACCAAAAGAATAAACAGAGTTAAGTTAGTAGCATCCAGAGTGCTAGAGGGATGTGTGAACACATGTCCATCCACGCAGGAGTGGTTCGGAGACAACAAGAAAACCATGAAGAAATAAATTACCGAAACAGTGTGACGTTAGGTTAGGTCAGAAAGACAGGGTGCATCCATTGTTACATCATTTTGTTTAATTAACCCATTATTCATGTCCAAAAGAACTGTATCAGACATTACTAATTTATCATCAGCCATAATAATCCACTTCCTTACAATTGAAATAAGTATACCTCTACTCTTCAAAATTCTTGACACCTTGTCTAACTCGATTGTTTTGTTTTGTTTTCTATTTCCAATATCTAAAATCACTCAAAAAACTTTTTTTAAAACACTCATTATTAACTCACTTATTGTTAGAAACTTTAGATAACACTTGACTAACCAAAGGGGAGAGTGGTGTACCTTGGAACATGTTGCACCTCGGAACAGGACATGAAATGCCCTCTAGCAGCAGGGGTATGGTGAAACTTTTACTTGTTAGTTTACAGAGTTGGGGAGTAACTTAAAGAAAGTAACGCGTTAGCGCTAACGCGTTAGTTTTTTTAGTAACTTTTAGGGTAACGCGTTATTTATTCAAAATCGGTAACTTTTTAAAGTAACTGATATTTATTTTCAGTAACTTTCAATAAACGTTAAGTTGAAAGTTACTTTTGTTTTGCAGCCTGTACTTTATAGAAATGACCATTGCATTCATGAGGATATATCTCGAATCCGGTTTTCCCAATAATGAAATGTTTTATAAGAGGAATTCTTGTCAAGCCTCGTTCGAGGAGAAGTTCTCGATCAGCCATCCGGTAGGGATGGCAACTCTCCCCCCCCCCCCCCCCCCCCCTCGCT